>OZ020298.1:4150837-4251359 GCA_963971205.1 Aethes cnicana | reverse complement strand
TGTAGACTATCAGACCGCCTTTCCAACACACTGATCACCTCTCTAACACACAGATCCCTTCTCCAATACACTGATCGCCTCTTATAGACTACACAGACAACCTCTCCAACACATTGAATGCGTCTTGTAGACTATACAGACCGCCTCTCCAACACACTGATCGCCTCTTCTAGACTATACAGACCGCCTCTCCAACACACGTTTTTCACGCCATAGAAATTGCCTAGGTTCACTGGAAATGGGGATAATCCTCCTTTCACAAACTCTGTGGTTGGCTGTTTAGGCGGGTTGCCAATGTAAATTAAAAAAAAATACTTTAGTCCCTAGAGACTAAAAAAGAGCTTTAGTCCCGGTGTGCAGAGACTAAAGTAAGATTTTAAGAGCATGAGAAGTGAAAAAAATAAACTATATTTTCAGGAATGGACTCTTTTTGTGGCGCGATCTGGACTAGTCAAGTTCCCCGAAGACCCCGCCAAGTACGCGAGAGCCCTCGAACAGCACAAGGAGAAACAGAGAGAGATGGGGAGACAGCTGGAGGTGAGAGAAATGGAAATAGGTCGTAGAATAGAAGAGAAACGTTTAAGAAAATGGCCGGGAGACTTGACATCGTCTGCTCTGTATCAGGCCGCCATATTGTAATATGTTTTATTTGCATTATGTTGTGAGTACATATAGATCTTAACGTAAATATTGGATTCTTAATTATTGGAGCTTATAGTATTAGGGTGGGTTGTAGGTTGTAGCCGGTGAAATTTCTGGCACAGAGGCATTCCATCTTAGGCCTCAGGGTAGGCAACGCATTCGAGATCTTACGGATTCTTATAGGGGGATCAAAGGATTTCGGCGTCCATGGGTCGTCGTAACCACTTACCAGCAGGTGAGCAGTGCCCTCGTTTGTCTATATAAAAAAAACCGACCAAGAAGCGAGTTAAACTCGCGTGGAGTTGATTATTTTCAATGACGTCATTTTCTAACCGTTTCACAGGATAAGCTCTTTTATATGATAGATTTCAAATACCATGGACTTCTTAATAAATTTCCTGTAATCTATAGGTCAATAACTGTCCTCCGTATTTTTTCCCAAAATTTTAGGTCCAGTGGTTACGGAGATAACGAGGGTGGGGGGGGGGGGGGGAAATGGTAATTTTTCGCCAATTTTTTTAAAATAACTTGAAAAGTATTGACCAAAAAAGAAATAAAAAATATATATTTGAGATCCTCATAAGAAGTACTTTCATTTGATATGTCACACGATATAGTTTGATAAAATTCATTGAAATTCATTTATTTTCGTTACACGTCCGGGTCACAAATTTACATATACGTACCAAATTTCAACTTAATCGGTCCAGTAGTTTCGGAGAAAATCGACTGTGACAGACGGACGGACAGACCCGAGTGATCCTATAAGGGTTCCGTTTTTACCTCTTGAGGTTCGGGACCCTAAAAATGCTTGATTGATTGATTGACGGCCGGATTGGTCCAGTTGGTAGTGACCCTGCCTTCTGTTCCGACGGTCGCGGGTTCGAGTCCCGCTCGGGGCAAACGTATTTCTCTATATAAGTATTTATATCGTTGTCTAGCACCCATAGTACAAGCTTTGCTTAGTTTGGGGCTAGGTCAATATGTGTAAAATGTCCCAAGATGTATACACGGTGGGTCAGAAAATATGGCAAATAATTAACCCACAGTATCGGCTATTGATTCTAAGTATATTGTATAGGTCTTTTATTTTTTTCGAGTTGGTAAAAAAATATATATATATGGGATTGGTTGCGTGAGCGACGCCTGAATCCTATACAACTTTTTTTTTTACCAACTCAAAAAAAATTAAAGACCTATACAATATACTTAGAATCGATAGCCGATACTGTGGGTTAATTATTTGCCATATTTTCTGACCCACCATGTATATATGTATTGATTGACATCTTTTTGACAGGAGCGTCTGCTCGCCCTGCAAGGCGAGGTCCGCTCCCAGCTCCTCATCCACCGACCTTGGCGTTGCGTGGACACCGCCCTGACCACGTTCCCCGCGCCCGAGCTGACTGCGGCGTTAGCCCCGCGCGCGGTGGAGGTCGGCCGTTTACAGTATCCGGCGGCAGAGAGCGACCATCACACAGTCTATGTGACGCCCGCGCAGCTCGCCTCGTGAGTATAAAATAATAATAATAATAAATCATTTATTTTCAGGTACCTTATAGACTAGAATCAATCAATTAGATTTAACTACTGAGCTTTTGGGTAAATAAAACAGCGTGAGGAAACCTGCACGCATCTGCGAATTAATTCAAAGATGTATGTGAAGTCCCCAATCCGCACTGGGCCCGTGTGGGGACTATAGCCCAAACCCTCTCGTGACGAGAGGAGGCCTGTGCCCAGCAGTGGGACGCAAATAAGCTGTAAAAAAAAAACCTTATAGACTAATATCATCTCTCTATCTATATTATCACTACATAGTATAAAACAAAGTCGCTTCCTGCTGTCTGTCCCTATGTATGCTTAAATCTTTAAAACTACGCAACGGATTTTGATGCAGTTTTTTGATAGATAGAGTGATTCAAGAGGAAGGTTTTCGTATATAATTTGTTATAGTTTAACACTCTGTTCCCGTGGGAACGCTATAACCGAATTCCACGCGGACGAAGTCTCAGGCAGTAGCTAGTATGTACCATAATAAAAGGGTAATTTTCTGTCTCTTTCTTTATTTCTATCTGTTTGTTAGAGTCAATCACCGGAACTACTGAACCAATTTAAATGCAGTTTTCAAAGGTGGATAGTACGTAAGTAAACTCAGATGTGCGAGCCGGATTCGAATCCCCGACCCTCTGCATGAGAGGCGGTAGGTCGGACCACTAGGCTACCACGATTATCTAAACTACCTAGTAAATAACAGTTTTAAAAACTGTCTGTTTGTCCACAGGATAAGAGACCTCGTGGCTGAACTGAAGTCGGACGAAGTCAAGTTAGAACTCAAACCTTTGGACGACACCGTGTGTGCTGCTTAGGTATTCTAGACCTTAGGCCGGAATCTCACTGCTGCGCACGAGCGTACAAAAATGCTTCGTGTCTAAATGTATCTAAGCTACTTCCAAAGCAATGCACACTACGCACAGGACAAAACAATGGACCCGTAGTGTAGCAGTGACGTTTCGGCTTTACCCCGTATGAACAATACTATGGCGCATTCGTTGTTATATCTATCTAATATATAAAATTCTCGTGTCACAGTGTTTGTAACCAAACTCCTCCAAAACGGCTCGACCGATTCTTATGACATTTGGAGTGTATGTTCAGTAGGTCTGAGAATAGGACGTAAGCTATTTTTAATACCCAAAAAAAAAATACTAAGGCGGTACGAATTACATATATGAGATGAGCGTTCCCATTGTATTTGACAAATACACGTTTAATACGTGTAACTTTTGACTGGAAATTTAAAATAATGTAATATTGTACACATTTCCTTAGACGTACAGTTGTAACATTTTCACCGTCTATATTCTTTATATTTTTCATATAATTTAAAATACTGTTTTCAAAATAATAAATATGAATTGTTTTCCTATACTTACATACGATATTGTAATTCTACATAAACATTGACTTGTTAGTTTTATTTAGTACACTCGAGTTCATTAATATGTGTACACTTTTGGACCTTATTACAACGCGGTAAGGTGCAAATGTGTGTATATATTGGCGAACTCGACTGTACCTCCAAAACTAGAAGACGTTTTTTTCGTCGTTTCTTCAAATATTCATGCTTGATTTTATATGTAGTTAATTAATTCCATTTAGTTGGCAATGTTTGGAAGTATGTGTTCGCGCTTTTCTAGTTAAATATAAAAAAGACATTATCGAAAGAATTTATTGTATTAATTTTAAGAGATTATGGCAACTAATTATTAAGAGATTCGTTGATATTATTCGATGTGTATTATTTATGATTTTAAATCATTTAATTTTGATAGTTTTTAAACATCCTCTTTTTTATTTACTCACTCACACCATTGCCCTATTATAAGTAATAACATATAGACTAACACTGCCTAGTAGCAAACTGATATTAGAAAATACGTTCCAATATGCTAATAACGCCTCTTTATAACGAAGGCCAAACTGGCGCCCGAGCTGTTCGGGCACCCGTTTTGACGGGGCCATTTTTCTCCGGCTGATTGTGAATCCTTACCTATAATAGATCAATGACTTACACTCATATTTAACTCGGCGATATACAATAACAAATTAGAGAAATGTAATGCCGAATTATTATTTAAATTATTAAAATGTTCATACTTTATTTATTGATAGTTAAGTTTTCACTAAATGCTTTCACCTTATAATTTAAGTATATTATTCCATTGCACTAAATATGTAACTGTATATAAGAATGCCTAACTGTTACAAATTGTACTTACTTCGAATAAAAGCTTATTTAAACTTCAGCCTTTTCTTTCACAAACTACCGACTTTTAAAGAAGAAACAGTTTAAATGTCTCTGCAAAATATCTTTTGAAAATAGACCTTGTCACTATTGTAGTTAGAACTATAACGGAAGCATTTTGTAGTTGCATGGAACTACTTGGTCCTTTTAACTTGTTTGCCGGTATGTCGCGACACAGTGTTTTGATTATAGAACAGTAAGACCAAACGTGAATCAACAATAGCAATACCATGAGTTTACAGTGACCGTACTCGCTAGCGACTACGTAAACGATTTGTATGAAGAATAGTACAGCGTCCCTGGCGGTCACTCGTTGAACTAAAATTCTTCATACAAATCGTTTACGTAGTCGCTAGCGAGTACGGTCACTGTAAACTCATGGTAGTGCTACTTGAGAGTGCGCTCAGGAACTTCACCACCTTATTACCACCATCTACTTTTTATCATCGGATTACTAGACGACGGGAGGGTTTCGCGGACGGAGTCGCGGGCAGAAGCCTGTTTATAAATTTAAGGCCGTTCCCTGACCCAGCATCGTCAAATTGCTCATGTAAGATCATACTTTTCAAAGAAATGTTAAAAGTTAAAAATATGAAAAAAAACATATGTTATATTTGAGAATATCATCCTTACATTGACAACTTTCGTTACATGTTCCACGAAACACATATATACAATTTAATTACAAAGTAGCCTCTAACTCGGACCTTTAATCCAACTTTACTACAGTTTATTATATCAAACAGTGTAAAACTAAATATCACAGAAAAATTATCCTCACTATATGAATACATTGACAGCTTTATAAATGCCATGTTTTTAGACGGTATTTTTATAGAAAACGCGTTAAATTCTAACTAAATCGGGCTTTCTGTGCGTAGCGCTTTCTCCTTCACTCGTTGCACGAGTGACAGTGACGGCTGAGCTGGGTATAGGAACGGCCTTTAGTATGGGTTACTTCATATTATTTACCGTGGTTAATTGAGTTATCTTACTGTCTGCCAATATACACTGTGTCTGTTTCCTATTGGATTCATTTAAATGCCGCGAATTCCGATCTGAGGGGACGCATTCGAGGAAAATACTTATGTTTGAAAACTTATTTGCTTTTGGTAGATTTTTGTCAGCTTAGTAAGTCCAGCAGAGTTGAGAAATGAGAAAATGGGTACATTTCTGATATAAATAAAAAAATAGAACCGACTTCAAACTCCGATAGCCTGTGAAGATGGTGTCAAGTTCACTATAAGATAGTCATAGCTTTGGGGCGGTTCACTTGACACCGACTTCACAGGCTGTCGGAGTTTGAAGTAGGTTCTATTTTTTTATTGAAAATTTTTTTTCGGCTATACTTTCTAAACATGTGTACGATGGGACGTAAGTCTCACTGTAGTCTTTGAAATTGATGCCAAAATCATATACATGCTAACAAATTTCGAGGAGTTCCCTCGTTTTGTCATAGATCCCATCATCAGAACTAAACCAAATTATTAAAAGGGTTCAAGTTGGAGGTACACCTTTCAATTAAAAAAAGAATCATCGAAATCGGTTCACAATTGACGGATATAAGCGTGGTCATACATAAAAAAAAATATACATACGCGTCGAATTGAGAACCTCCTCCTTTTTTTTTCGTCGGTTGAAAATAAACAATATGATTAAGCTCAGTATGATCGATCATCGCTTTTATGATTAAGTCTCCAATTGGGTTTGCGTGGGGACTAGAGCCCAAACCTTCTCGTGATGAGAGCAGGCCTGTCTGTGCCCAGCAGTGGGATGTAAATATGTTGTGGATAGCTTTGAATAAAAAAATCGTTAATCGGAAGCAAAGCTCTAAGACTAAAATGTATGGAGGGTTGAAGTAAAGGAGCGCAATCTTTATAGTTCCAAAAGTGGACACCAAATCGGGTAGATTGGGGGCGCTGCGGTCGTCACTCCAGTCAAGCCACCTAGGCGGATAGTCCGCAGTAGCGCCTTCAGATGGCGCTCCTGAATCGAAAACGCAGCGAAAACGGTTGTGAGGAGAGTGTGTTTTGTTTTGTTGCTTATCAAATCCGCTGGACACGTATTCAACTGTTGCGCTATATAAGATTGCGCTCCTTACCAAGACACATTCCACACTCCATACTAAAATGGGTACAAGCTTATTTCTGTCTTTAGATATTAGATACTTACATTAGGTTCAACTTAGAAGGCGAGTGGATTAAGGAAAAATAGACTCTGCTTTCGTGGTAAAAGCCGTGGTGGCCTAGTGGTTCGAACTACCGCCTCTCATGCCGAGGGTCGGGGGTTCGATTCCGGCTCGCACCTCTAAGTTTACTTATGTGCGAAATTCAATTTGAATTTACCATGAGCTTTTCGGTGAAGGAAAACATCGTGAGGAAACCTGCACGCAACTGCGAAGTAATTCAAAGATGTGTGTGAAGTTTCCAATCCGCACTGGGCCCGCGTGGGGACTATAGCCCAAACCCTCTCATGATGAGGGGAGGCCTGTGCCCAGCAGTGGGACGCAAATAGGCTGTAGTAGTAGTAGACTCTGCTTCAACGTTTTAAGTGATTCACCGCGCGCCTTCTTAGTTGTATCGTGCTGAACTTCAATTTACCTATCGACGAAACGAAAAATAACCTTTACATCACCCTTGGCCGTAAAGCGGGATTTTCTGCCCGCTACGCGGAGCGAAAATCTCACTTCTTGGCCAAGGCAAGACGTAAAACTTTTGACAAACCACGGGCGGTAATTCGTAAAGCCCCAGATCGCATATTCACAGAAACCTGCGACCTGGGACATTTACGAATTCACCACCCTAGGTCTGTAATGTACTAAAATAGTTTTGTCTATTTCGTATCTTCAAAGCCCCCAAGTCCGTCCGTCGGGGAACGCGGGGACATATTTATACTTATCGGCCGTAATCAGACGGCACATTCACTGCCCCCGTGTCTTATTGGCCCAAGCCCGAAGGGGAGCAAACTGGCTCGAACGAAGTTCGGTTTACACAGGATCAGTATTTTCAAGTAAGTAGAAGGGTGAACCAACTTTTACTAGCCTTCATATCTTCAATTGGCCGTGAAAAAGAAAAAGCCGTGGTGGCCTAGACCTACCGCCTCTCATACAGAGGGTCGGGAGTTCGATTCCGGCTCGCACCTCTAAGTTTACTTATGTGCGTTATCCAATTTGTATTAACCACTGCGCTTTTCGGTGAAGGAAAACGGCGTGAGGAAACCTGCACGCAACCGCGAAGTAATTCAAAGATATGTGTGAAGTCTCCAATCCGCACTGGGCCCGCGTGGGGACTATAGCCCAAACCCTCTCGTGATGAGAGGAGGCCTGTGCCCAGCAGTGGGACGCAAATAGGCTGTAGTAGTAGTAGTAATAAACAAGACACAATCGCCAACCCTGAAGAAATGCAGCGTGATATCATCAATTGCATCTGCGAGTGACAGCTGCGCCCTTCAATTGTATTGTATGTCCATTGGACAACCCAAATAAATCAGTTTATCAGAACCACTGGATCCTGAGAAATTCATATCTGAGCAAAATAATTTACAACTTTGACCCTAAATTTAATTAGTAGAGTGATGCTGGTCCAAGTTCAAAGCCTAGGGATCGTCCTGCTTCTAATACAACGCGACTGCGCGATTATCGCGTGAGTAAGCGATGCGACCATAGGGATGACGAAAGGATGAAGAAGTCGAAATTCTAATTAGTCCGTCAGTCAGGTAATAAAAAAATATTAGACACGTATTTTTTGTTTTATCAAATTAACAAAGAATGACCAAGTTAAAACGCATTAATGTTGGAGAGTGGGGGCTAACTGCGTCACCGTTAGGCATAAGTACGACCGTGACGTCACGCGACATTTCAACTCAATATATCTCCGTAGAAGTTTGATTACGTGAAAAAAGAAAAAAATATTGTCCAATACTTTTCAATAATCTTCCCGATAGACTAAGGAAAAAAAGTTGTCGTCATCCCTAATCTGGTTGCTGGCGCGTCGTCGTGGCGATTACGCGAATGTAAGCAATACCATAAGTTTACAGTGACCGTACTCGCTAGCGACTACGTAAACGATTTGTATGAAGAATAGTACAGCGCCCCTGGCGGTCACTCGTTGAACTAAAATTATTCATACAAATCGTTTACGTAGTCGCTAGCGAGTACGGTCACTGTAAACTCATGGTAGTGCTACTATTCTATGTAGTTCATCAATTTCATCATATAGAGCTAGATCAGGGTTTGCGCAAGTAAAATTCACGCGAACTTGCGGTGATCGCATAGTCGCGTTGTATTAGAACGATCCCTTAAGTATATCTAATGAAAGTCACAATACAGAGCCCTTGCGCAGAGTTGGCGGTTCGAATCTCAGATCGCTTGAAGTATTTCTTTATTTTACTCATATAGCGACCCGCGCCGGATTCGCACGCGTAGTACCTATAAGTATAGCAACAAATTATACTTACACCAAAACCTTAACTTACCTTACTTACCTCTTAAACTTCTCTATCTATTCGTGAAAACCGCATGACAATCCGTTAAGTAGTTTTTGAGTTTATTCCGAACAGACAGAAAGACACGGCGTGCGACTATATTATTATACTAGCTTCTGCCCGCGACTTCGCCCGCGTGGAATTCGGTTATCGTGTTCCCGCGGGAACTACGCGTTTTTTCGGGTTGAAAAGTAGCCTATGTCCTTTCCCGGGACTCCAACTATCTCCATACCAAATTTCATCTCAATCGGTCCAGCGGTTTCAGCGTGAAGAGGTAACAGACAGACAGACAGACAGAGTTACTTTCGCATTTATAATATTAAATATGGATTTAGTGATATTGATTTCTCACAACGGGAAGTTAGTAGTTAGAGAACGTTTCTACTTAACTAATTAATGTCAATTCATTTAATAAAAATACACATCAATTGTAACTTATTTATTTGATAAAATTTATATGTCAACAGTCGTGCACACTAAAAATGCATTTAACAAGTCACTCGAACAGCAATACAACACGTGCCAAAAAGATGACATCAAATAGATAGGGCTCATAACGGCACACTCTGACAAGTGTTTACAAATTATTAGCACGCGCCGGCGCTGTGGGTATGTAGAGATGGGACATCTATCGATAAACTTGTAAGTTTCTTTATGTACTTTTTTATGGATTCTGTTGGCAAACGAGCTATTCTGTTTGCTAGTGGTAGGGCCTGGTGACTTTCCCCGCTAACCTGCCGCCAAATAGCAGTGTTCCAGTAGGGTTAAGGCAGCCGGTGAAATTTCTGGCACAGAAGCATTCCATCTTAGGCCTCAGGGTAAGTAACGCATTCGAGATCTTATGGTTTCTTTATGGGGATCATAGGATTTCGGTGTCCATGGGCTGCATTGACCGCTAACCGTCAGGTGGGCTGTGCGCTCGTTTGCCTAAACCATTGATATAAAAAAACGAGCCCACGGGCCACCTGATGGTAAGTGGTCTCTGTGTGACATGGACACAAAGAATCGCGAGGGCGATCGCGAATGCGTTGCGTTGCCAACCCTTAGCTAGACTTTTTGCTGTGTAACCATTTGATGTAAGTCATGCAGTCAACCTGTCGCTCTTGGAAAGGTAGTTCGATTCGGTCGGCATTAGCACAGTCGTAGCAGTTAGCACGAGGATTTCTTGTCCACAAATTCACGACAAAGAGAGAGGTTAAATACCTACTTACTCAACAGTCTGTATAAGGGCTGATTTTTCAATGGACAAGAAATCTGCATAATTTGGCCACTAGGGGCGCTGCGATCGCTTGACCCAAACCACCTGTCAATTACATAGAGAAATATTTTACAATATATTTGTTGTTATTGGTTTTACTTCAATTATTAAAAAATTCCGCGTTCCAGGATGGAATGAGAACGGACGACACGTATTTCCGAAAGAGTTGCTATGTATCTGGGGCAGGTATAATGGGGACTATCGTTTCTTTGCTCACCAGTTGGCGCCACTGTTGACTAAGGTCCAGAGGTATAGCTGTCAAAGGGGACTTTATAAGATCGGCGCCGAAACAAAGTCTTCAATCTTGAATCTCATTAAGTTTATTAATCATAAATAACTATCATCATATCGAGTAGCTATGCCGCAATGTTGTGCAGTTCCGTTTTGTTTGGAAAAAAGAATTTTTTTTTCAAAGCGTTTACATTCATAGCCAAATAATCCATATTTGCGATAATTTCACGACGGAGATCACTCTTCAACAGGTAAATTAAAGAAATTACGTTTTATATCACGAATATCGAATTTAATTAGTAAAACCCATATGCAAATCAAATACTTTATTAGCCATTTATTTAATAAGATACATGAACCTCCAAGCAAAAAACGTCCGTCATTTCTATCAACCACAGACAGAGAGAGAGAAGGAAACGGATGTCACTTTGACAGCTCCATGAAGCACAGTAATTCCGATATCCCCGCTCAAGATCAAGTTTTTTTTTTTTGCAAATAAGCTTGAACTTGCAGAATTTAATAAACTAGCAACACTCATGAGCTGTCATAATGACATTTGACATTGACAACTAACTTACCTAAATTTAAGGTTATGATTACGACAACAAAAGAAACTGAAATCTCTGAAATTCACAACATTAGTTTACAAACAAAAATAGTTAAAACTAAATACAGTTGCAAACTGGAAACAATATCTAATTTAATCCGAGACATTCACAGAAATAGTTATGTTTGATATGGCACAATGATTTTGTAAGTATATCTGCTTTATTTTCATTAGTACACACATATTTCAACGTAATTAAACCTTTGTTTACAATATCCTTGATGAAATGAGCTTTAATGTCAATGTGTTTTGACCTTTTACTATTTTCATAACTTTCAATCATTTTAATTGTACTTTGATTGTCAATTAACAATGAACAAACTAAGTTTTCATCACAATTTAAATCTTTTAACACTTGTCTAATGTAAACTGTTTCACTTACAGATAATGATGCTGCATAATATTCGGACTCAGCTGTGGACAATGACACTGATGACTGTTTCTTGGAGCTCCAGCTGACCAAGTTGCCTTGATGGAATATTGCAACTCCACTGACACTCTTTCGATCCATTGGCTCGGACCCCCAATCAGAATCTGAAAAGGCTATTAAATTATTAGTGTTTTCCTTTTTCTTTTTATATACTAATCCTTTTTCCTTTGTTTGTTTCAGGTATCTGAGTATTCTCTTTGCGGCTTTCCATAGAGTTGGTGTTGGACGATTCATGTATCTACTCAAGAATCCAGTAGCATAAGCTATGTCTGGCCTGCTGATTGTAGCCAAATACATGAGAGAGCCTATGAGTTCTCTGTAAGGGATGTTATCCATCACTTCTTCATCTTCACTTATTTTCAGTCCAACCTCCATTGGTGTATTGCATCCCTTGCAATCTTGCATTTTAAATTTGAATAAAATCTTGTCTATTATTTGTTTTTGTTTTATTTGCATTCCATCCTCAGATAGTGTTATTTCCATGCCTAGAAATTTGCTGATAGTTCCCATATCTTTAGCTTGAAATTCTTCTTTTAATTTTTGTATTATATTCTGTCCATCTCCGATCACTAGTATGTCATCAACAAATATGAGTATGTATACATTTTTTCCAGTATATAAGCAAAAGTCACTTTGTGATTGTATAAGTGCATTCTCAGTTAAGAATCGATTGAGCTTTTCGTTCCAACATCTTGGTGCTTCTTTTAGTCCGTATAAAGCTTTTCTGAGTTTTAGAACTTTTCCTTCTTGTTTCTTTTGTACTCCTTCGGGATATTTAATGTATATGTCTGTGTGTAACTCCCCATTTAGGAAGGCTGTGGGTATATCCAACTGTTTGATGTTTAATTCTTCTTGAACTGCTTTATTTAAAAATAATCTCACTGTCGTCATCCTTGCTACAGGTGCATAAACATTTTGAGAGGTCTCTTCTTGAAAACCTTTAGCCACTAGTCTGGCTTTCTTAGTGTTGTCTGCTTTGGTGCGGAACACCCATTTTGTGTCTATTGCTTTCTGACCCTGCGGTAAATCACATTCTTCCCATGTTCTAAGCTTTTCATGTGCTTCTAGTTCCTTCTCTATAGCTTTTGACCATCCTTTTTGTATAGCGTCCTTGTAGCTTATAGGATCTTCTGTTATTAAAGCAAATGCTATGTTTGTCATGTAATAGTCGTCATATTTCTTAGGTAGCTTTACTTCTCTTCTTGCGCGCTCCTGTTCCTGGCTTGCTTTTGTGCCTTCTGCTGGTTCTAATGTCTTGTCCATGTTTGTCATATCAAGTGTAGAGTCATTCGTATTTGACAGTTCTTCCTCTTCATTTTCATCATAGTGTATAGTATGAGTAACTTTGTCATCTTCATATCTATAGCTTGATTCATCAAATCTCACATCTCGCGAATCAATAATCTCGTTTGTCTTTGGATCCCATAGTCTGTAGCCTGAGCCACAATAACCGATCATAATTAATGGCTTCGCTCTGGGCTCCAGTTTTCCAGGCCTCGGTAGAATTACACTCCAAGCCTTTGCACCAAATACTCTCAGTTTGTCTATGCTGTACTTGCCATACCATATCCTGGCAGGTATGTCTCCTCGAAGAGCCTTGGTTGGTGATCTATTTATGGTATATGCAGCGCATCTTAGTGCCTCACCCCATAGGTGTTTAGGAAGATTTGTTTCTAATAGCATAGCTCTGACTTTATTTAATAGAGTTAAATTCATTCTTTCACATATTGAATTTTGCTGCGGGCTGTATGCACATGTTGTTTCTTGAATTATTCCCTGTTCTTCATAGAATGATGTAAGTTCATCATTTATAAATTCTCCTCCTCTGTCAGTTCTTATTCTCCCAATATTTATACCATTGTTTTTCAGTATTTTTACATATCTCATTATGTAGTTCTTTGCTTCATTTTTAGAATGTAATAGGTGTACCTCCATAAAATGAGAATAATCATCAATTATTGTTAAATAGTATTTTTCATCTTCTTGTGTAGCTGGGTTAACTGGTCCTCCAATGTCACAGTATATTAATTGTCCAATTCTTTTTGTTCTTGGTACTGGAATATCATTAAATGGGCTCCTGCAGGCTTTTGCTTCCATGCATATTGTACATTTCTCGTTAGATAATGGTAGCCCTAGAATTTTCATTCCACCATAATTTAGATGACCCATTCTTCTATGCCATAATAAATCACTTTCAGTCTTCTTTGCCATTAATGCTTCCTTTTTGATTAGATTCATTTTCAGTGTACACAGTTTTCCATCATTTTCTCCATATACTCTTATAGACCCATTGGTAATTATAGTTTCACTTTTATCAAAAATTACTTTCAAGCCTTTTTTATTCAATTTCACCACAGATAACAAATTATGGGATATTTGTTCCATTATCAGACAGTCTTCAATTGTTATTTCGATACCTTCACTTGATTTTCCAATTAACTTTCCTTTTTTATTAGTTGTTATAATGTTTCCATTAGCAATTTGAATTTTTATTGGTGAAATCTCCTGAACATTTTCTATATAATTTATGTATTTGTTGCTTATCATATGATGTGATGCTCCCGAGTCTATAATGAATTTGATTTCATTATTTTCATGTGAATTAACTGCTGGCGCTGTGTTTGCCTGTGCTGCAATAAATGAGATGGTGCCTTCGCTTTGGTTTTCACTGTCATGCGCTATGTGACTGGCATTCTGTGTTCGGTGCATTCGATTGTTACTCCTTCCTCGAAAGTTTCCTCTGCCCCTTCTTGGCTGATTATTATAGCTATGAGTCCTCAATGTTGTATTTTTTGGACAGTTTCGTGCAATATGATTTGGTTCCCCACAATTAAAACATTTGATTATAGCGCTTTGAAAAACATACTCCGGGTTTCTTGAAGTAGTCGGCCTTTGCGAGTTTTGTTTTAACTCTGCATCTAACAACTTTTCTTTAATAAAGTTAATCGTAAGTTCCGTGTTTGACATCTCCAAAGCTGTAACGAGCGGCTGATAGGCCTCTTCGACACTTAATAGTAATTGACATATCTTTTCTTTTTCTTCAATTTTCATACCATGCGCCTCAATGTCTGAAGTCAATTTTTCGAAGTTATTGAGGTGTTCTTGAATACTTTGCCCTTTTTTGCACTTTAAGTTCATTAACTGCTTTTTTAGATGCATTGAACTAAGGGTACTCTTTCTCACGAACGTGCTCTTCAATTTTTCGATCATGTTATAGGCGGTGGGCTCATCTTTTACATATTCTAGGTATTTATCTGGTAACGCTTGAATGATCAGATTGCGTGCTTTAGCATCTTCTTTCAATTGATCGGCATCTTTGCTGTTAACTTTGGTTTTGATTGTATCTCGAATGTTCTTTTCATCGAGTGCAATCTCCACGCGAAAGAGCCAATTCCCGAAATTCCCACTTTCCAACAATGGTATATGTATCGTATTATTCGCCATCTTTTCTATTTTCTTGTTTGCTGAAAAAAGAAACCTGCCCCACCCTATGTAACAAAAACTCGAGAAAATTTTACACGTGAACGGCCATTAAGCTTTTTATACTTTTTTTTCGGGCTAATCTTTGTCGATCTGACTTACAAATGAGCTCTGGGCCCATAACCTATCGAATTTAATTAGTAAAACCCATATGCAAATCAAATACTTTATTAGCCATTTATTTAATAAGATACATGAACCTCCAAGCAAAAAACGTCCGTCATTTCTATCAACCACAGACAGAGAGAGAGAAGGAAACGGATGTCACTTTGACAGCTCCATGAAGCACAGTAATTCCGATAACGAAGCCCGCCAAAACCAGTGAAAACTGAATGTTTATTGGACCTCACGCGACACTAGCGCCTCTAGTGGCAAATTCACACACGATAGCTCCCATTGCATTGGGATGTCTTCATTTTCATCAAAAATAACTGAACCAAAATTAAAACTGCGGTCAATATTTAACAATTTTAAACAAATCTACTTAAAATTGTTAACAAAAAAAAACCCGTAAAAATTTGACAGCTACAGTGTTTGGGTTTTGGTTTGGGTCAAGCGTTTGCAGCGCCATCTGAGTCGAGCTTTGCGTATTCTTGTCCATTGTCAGATAAAATTTATTCTTCAGATAGGGAGTTCATGAATACAAAGTTCGAATTCGTTCGACTCAAGTAGGTACTTTTTAATTTTTCAATAATGTCGATATCGATAACCCAGCTACCGACTTATTCACATGCCTGTCTTCAAAATGTAGAGCCGATTATTCGCCATGTTATTTGCCTTTTAAGTGCGATATTAAATCTTTCCGAGTCGCCCCATCTCTATTTAGGAGAGGGGTTGTTTTCCGTCTCTCTCACCCGTTTATAGGTTAGAGAGAGAGGGACAATTAACAAAGTAGGGTCGATTAAAGCGAAAAGTGATGTCATAAAAGGGGATAATCCTCGCAGCGAACTGTCACTGTTTAGGGAAGGTTCCGTACAAAAAATGTAGTTATTAATAGTCGGGACCACTGGAGTAAGATCACCTTTAAATTACTTAATTTCTTAACGTATACCCTGTAAACACGGGACAGTCTTCTTTCTAATACAGTAGCATTTTGTTTTATACTTACTTCTGAGCAATAGCAACCGCAGCGCGGCCAACATAAGTTTCATCGAGAATTTTGCCTCTATTTGCTGTTTACAATTACTAATTTAATCGTTTTGATCCACCTGATGGAAATAATTAATTTACAAATCTATCTATACCTACTATAATAAAAGTGCAGAACCCGGCGTGTCTGTACAGTCAAAGGCATAAATATATATACGTTCCCAAGGCGCCAAAAATATCTGTACACCTATATACCATTGGCAATAAGGTTACCAATACATATTAATGCCCTTGACTGTATAGATATTTTTGGCTTGGGTTTTGTTCTTATGTATGTGAGAGTTGCGTGTATAGATATTTATGGCCTCCTATTTGCCTACATATATTTGACTGACATTGTACATTTATTTATGGCCACGTAAATGTCTAGATCTTTTTGACTCTTTAAATGATCACATATTTCTGACCGATTTATCGTACAGATATTTCTGGCTAATCAACTTTACAGATATTTTTGGCGCCTTGGGAACTTATATATATTTATGCCCTTGACTGTACATAGAAAGAAAAGTTCAAAAAAAGGAACGGGGGGTATAAAGATGTATGGTACTCGTAGACCACAAAACAGCGATTTTTAGAAATCTTTTCTGTCTTTTCTGTTTGTTAGAGTTAATCTCCGAAACTACTGAACCGATTTGAATGCAGTTTTCAAGGGTAGATAGAGCATCATCTGGATGACGGATGTCGGAAAGATAAGTTATCGGCAATTTTATATTCCACGCAGACGAAGTCGCGGGAAAGATGCTAGTTATAAATAATACCCTACCTTTATGTGGTACTTACTCCAAGGCGATTGATCGCGGCCGATATAAATAAATAAATATCTTGGGACATTTCACACATATTGACCTAGCCCCAAACTAAGCAAAGCTTGTACTATGGATGCTAGACAACGATATAAATACTTATATAGAGTAATATATACGTATATAAATACCAACATCCATGACTCAAGTATAAACATTCGTGTTCATCACACAAAGTTTGCCCCGAGCGGGACTCGAACCCGCGACCATCGGAACAGAAGGCAGGGTCACTACCAACTGGACCAATTCGGCCGTCAAATAAACTTCCGGCCGTCAATAAACGGCCGTCAATATAAATTGTAAGTATCAATATTTCTTGCTATTTATACCTAGACACTAAATTAATTATTTCCATCAGGCGAGCCAAAATAATTAAATTAGTAAGGAACCCCAACGCAATGCTATGCGTGTGGTATGGACGGCCACCTGCAAGCCACTTGTGCTGACGGCGACAGTCTGCCGTGAACGAATGCATCTCGGTAGCTACAGTCTACTGGGGAAACTGAATTTGATAAATGGGGAACTTGTAAATGTTACTTTCTATAATATAAATAAGTATATTTAGTTTCTCCTTTATTTTTCTGTACATACTTATTTGTCTACTCGTGAACATGTTTCATCTCCACTACTCAAAGGTTAGCTGGAAGAAATTCCTTATAGGGATAAGCTCGCCTTTGTATACGTGTCTCTTCTCTGTATTGATAATTGTGTTTACAGTACACTTGCTCTGAAAGTGTCTGGTGGCAAGGACCCACATAGGCACGTAAAGGGCTACTTACCGCACACGTGCGGTAAAGTTACTTTTTAATTTTCAAAATTCATGCATAAGTATATACTGTCCATAATAAAGAGTTCCAATCAATAACATCTCAAGCTTGTTTTTACTCGCCATCAACCGTGTTTAAATAGGTATCAAATTAATTTATAAACGTAAACAATTTTCAGTTTAATATTAATTACAAGTAAAATATGTTAAATTGTATTATTTTACTACGATTAGTATAAACAATTATTTACACATAATTTCTCAAGTCCAATTCGGACTGACCGCTGCTCGACTTTTTTAATATTTTTTTTTTCAAATCAAAGGCGTTTTTTAGTTTTAAACGGTTACTAGTACTTGAGTACACGCAGTGTTGAGACTGCTTATTGTGATTTAATAACTTATGCATTATATAAACAATGACTGACAACCATGAGATAAGATGAGTTTCATTTATTTAGTATTATAGAAATGATAAATATTGATATAGGTAATGTAATTTAAAAGTTTTAATTTACTTGTATAAAGTTTGACTGTTTGACCAATACCATTGCCTTAAAAAAAACGACTGAACATGCGCGCGCATGCGGCGCTGATTGGTTACTCATTTGCCGCGCTTTCGACTTAGAAAACCCGCTAGAAGTGTTTTATCATTAATTGTTCGTAGTGTTTAAATTCTGAGTTTTATTAGATATTTTGTAATAAAATATGTCAAGTTCAAGTGATGAAATACAAGCAACCCCACCAGATATTTTGCTACAAGCACAGCATGCAACGGACAGCCTCTTGCCGGAAAAATCAAAAGATCGTTATTTAAGCACTTATGATACTTTTTTTTTTTTTTTTTTTTTTTTGGTTATGGCACTAGTGAACTGTGTGCCAGTGTCTAGTAAAAACTTTAGGAAACTCGCGATTAAAAATAGGATAGGAAAGGAACACAGTAGGATTTGATCAGGAAAGTTATGGGAAAGAAAATGAAAAAGGATGATAAAGGAAAAAATACATATTTATATTTTAATATCATTTAAAATTATGAAAGAGGATAAAATATTTTAATACATACGAGGGTACATTAGAAGACAAGATAGGCGTGTAGGCAGAGGAACGTTTAGGGAGCAAAGGCTGGAAAGGAATAAGGATCGGTCGTACAGAGGGCAGGAGAAGAAAACATGATCCATATCACATAGCTCAGCCCCACACTGACAGGTTGGAGAATCTAAGATCCCGAGTCTAGCAAGGTGAGAAGGAGTACTCACGTGACCCAAACGCATGCGCATTAATATAGATACGTTTCTTTTTGAAAAAGTAGATTTTGCAAACCACGGCTTGACAGGAATTTCTGGTTGAATATTATAATAATGACGACCTTTGACCTTGCCACTCTCTGACCAAAGCCTACTCCAAGACTCCCGGAGTGAAGCCTTGGGCAAAGAAACAAGGTCATGAGAATAATTTACATACGAACAACTGTCACCAAACTGCACCGCATCCTTAGCAAGAAGGTCAGCTCTTTCATTGCCCCTGATGCCAGCATGACTTGGGATCCAAACAAACTTTACATTCATACCCCTATTATTAATAACTATGAGCTTTTCTCGAATCATAAATATGATAGGAAAGTATGGCTTGCTTTTAAAAGGAAATTTATCTAAAGCTTGAAGAGCACTCAAGGAATCTGTGAAAATAATTGTTTTGGAAAGCTTCATTAATAATACATACTCCACTGCATTTAGCAAACCCAGGCATTCTCCAGTAAAAACTGAAGATTCAGGAGGTAATTTTATCTTCTGGACTATATTAAATTGAATATGGACTATCCCCACACCAACACAACTCTCATTAGAAAACTTAGATGCATCGGTAAAAATATAGTGATGACCCTGCCATTCATTATGAAGATTTGAATTAAATTTTGCAATAGTTCCTGCATCGTTTTTGGCTAAACCCGATTTATAGACTATCTCTGGAGAGACTAACAAGGATTCATAACTATTACAAAAAATGGGCAAGGCATATTGACGGTAAATACGAGATTGGATAGACATTAATTTACGATAACTAAGAATTAAAGTCGGAATTTTTTTATGAAGCCAGTATCTTGATTCCGAAACTAATCTATTTAAAATCTCTAATTTTGGAAAAAGAGGGTGATTGGAAAAATGTATAAGTCTGAACAAAAATCTATCTGATAAATATTGTCTACGAAGATTCAAAGGAGGCTCACAACACTCAACCTGTAAGGCATTTATTGGGCTACTTTTCATAGCACCAGCTATAATTCTCATTGCTTTGGATTGAATTTTATCCATTTTTCCCATTCCTGCTTTACTTTCTCCATCAATCAGGAAAGTGCCATAGTCCAAAACACTCCTGATGAGAGCGTTATATAAAAGTTTTAAAGTAAATGGATGGGCACCCCACCAAACTCCAGACAAACATCTCATTATATTCAATAAACGCTCACATTTATTTACAACATGTTCAAAATGGGGGAGACCAGAAAGCTTCTTATCTAGAATAATCCCTAAAAATTTTGCTTGGTTTTTAATTGGAAGAGGCAAACTGTTATAAAAAATTTGGACGGGAGGAACAATGCGCATTCTCGAAAAGATTACAACATTACTTTTAGAAACAGATAATTCCAGACCATTATTATTTAACCAAGTTCTAAGCAAGCTAAGGGAGAATGTTAATGTATCGCAAGCTATATTTAAATTACTATCTACAGAATACAAAAGTAAATCGTCAGCGTATTGTAAAATGTTAACAGAGTTGTTTAAAGACGATTCTAGATCAGATGAGTAAATATTGTATAAAATTGGACTAAGAACCGACCCTTGAGGAAGTCCCTTAAAAACAGACCGAGTAAATTTTGTTGAATCATCAACATAAACAGAAATAAACCTATGTGAAAGAATATTCACAATAAACGTAACTAACAAATCAGGAACCTCAAGATTGATCAGTTTTTCACGAAGAATAGAAATTATAACATTATCATATGCAGATGATATGTCTAAAAATGCAGCTACAACCTTCTTATTATTAGATAGGGCAATCCTAATGTCAGTAGTTACAATACTAATACTGTCAATTGTGCTTTTGGCTTTACGGAAACCGAATTGTGTATTAGAAAGGAGGTTTTTGTTTTCAATGTGCCATTCTAACCTGTTCTTGACAAGATGTTCTGCAACCTTAGCTATCACAGAAGAAAGAGCTATGGGCCTATAAGAAGATGCATCATTAGAAGGCTTGTTAGGTTTTATAATTGGTATTACTTCCTGAGATCTCCATGAGGCAGGAATATTTCCGGAAACTAATGCAGAATTGATTAATTGTAATAAATAATTCAGAAAGGTATCATTTAAATTGGACAAAAAAGAGTACATAATTCCATCTTCACCTGGGGCAGAGTCCTTCACATAAGCCAGGACGCCTTTTATCTCGTTCATTGTAAAGAGAGATGATAAAATATCAGGGTTATTGAAATTTAAAGAAACTGGAGAAATGTTATTACTATATTCTGGAACAGTAGAAGGAGCTAATCGATCGAGAAACTGAGAAACCAGAGTCACAGGAAGGTTAGAAGAATGTGATGTATTAAAAGCCGATCTAAAACGTTTTATATTCTTCCATACAAGAGAGGCACAAGTGTTTGGAGACAGAGAAGCGCAAAAACTCCGCCAGCCTTGAAATTTTTTATTTCGGAGAAATTCTCTAGTACTGTTAATCGATTCTTGAAGTAAAACCAGATTTTCATTGGACATATCTAATGCATATTGTTGTTCAATGCTTTTTCGCCTACGAACAGCCTGAGAACACTCAGCATCCCACCAAGGAGGTGAGGGCACTTTAGAAGGAGAATCTCCTTTAGACGGAAACACCTCATCAGCAACTTCAATTATACATTTTGCTAAAGCAGAAGAACTTTCATTTTCATTGCCGTGAAGAATCTCTGGAAGTTGATTAGTCTTGGTTAACAAAATTGTTCTAAATGTATCCCAGTCAGGATTATTCAATCTGTGTTTGATTCGAGAGCTTCTTTTTTTAATTGAAGATGGACAATCAATAGAAGTAGTAAGAAGAAGAGGGAAATGATCACTGCCAAATGTAGAAGAGAGGGGAGACCAGGATATAGAAGATGCCAAGTCAGGCGTAGAAATAGACAGATCAACAGCACTTAAATTCTCACCAGGTCTGGTTCGGCGAGTAGGAGATCCAGAATTTAAAACACATAAATTTAAGTCATCTAAAATATCAGCCAGTTGAGCACCAGCACTATTAGTCATGCTGCTTCCCCAAGCCTGGTGATGTGAATTTAAATCCCCAAGGAAAAGAAAGGGTCGAGGAAGAGAACTAAGAAGAGAATTAATTTCATCAAGAGCAGAGGGTGTAGCACGGGGAAGATAAACAGAAATCAAGGAAATTCTACCAATGGTAACTCCAATTATACTAACTTCAGAATTAATAGAAATATTTGAAAATGATATTCTAGAAAATGATAGAGAATTTTTAAGTAATAAGGCGACTCCGCCATATCCATCAGCTCTATCATGACGTAAGCATACATAACCGGGAACACCAAAAGTGTGCCCAGACTTTAACCAAGTTTCAGAGAGGGCTACAATCACAGGATCGTACCTATTAATAATATAAATTAAATCCGATTTTTTAGGAACTACACTCTGGCAGTTCCATTGTATTATTTTCATTTTGAGGTTTGGAACCATTATTAACAGTGAAAGGACGATTAATCAATTTATTTATCATGGCAACGTGGGACGGTTGTAAAGAATCACAATTAATTAAGTATGAAATAAGTTCTAAAATAATATCTTTGACATCTTTTGTTTCAGAATTCGAAGTGGCCACTAAAGCACATCCATTTGCAGTTGGAGGAGGCTGGAATTCTTTCAAAATTGCATTATGTGCAGCTCGATCATAACCCTGAACCGACTTTGGGGGGGATCGGGGTTTAGTAAATACAGTCTTCTTATAAGAAATATTTTTACTACCATTTGCAGAATTGTTATTTTGTGACATACTGAATGTTGAAGATGGTTTCGTTATTAAAATGTCAGCAAAAGATTTATGTACTGCAGGATGAATTTTGCATGCCTCAGCATAAGATATACAACTGTGGGCCATAGTATTTTTAATTTCCTTTTGTCTATTAAATTCTGGACACGCTTTGCTAGTTGCAAAGTGGAAACCAGAGCACATAATACAAGAAGCAGTGTCTTCTTCTATTGTGCAAGATTCTCCTAAATGATCTTGGCCACATTTGTAACATCTTGGCTTCCCTGATCGACATTGATTTTTAGTATGACCATACCGACAACATCTAAAACATTGTATTGTGGGAAAAATATAAAGGTCGACCGGCAATGCATTATAACACATAAAAACCCGCTTCGGCAGGACCTGACCGTCAAAAGTAAGAACTACACTTTGTGTAGGTTTCCATGAGGTTTGACCACTCTCTGATGAAACTTTATAATTCAAACGACGGACCTTTAATATTTTACCACAACCAATCGGTGTAGTTATGTTCTCTTGTATTTCCTCAATACTCCAGTCTACCGGAACCCCACGAATTAGACCCATTCTCACAACATTGAAGGTTGGAATGAATGCCTTGAAATTGTTTTTATTGAGCAGAGTATCATTATTAATAAAGTTATTGGCATCAAAGTGAGACGTGAAAGATACAGCACATCTATTGCGGCCTATGCGTTTGACACTGCCTGGAACTATGTTCTGAATGAAATTTTTTTTCAAAAAATTTCCAAATGTTATTGGGTGCAGAATGGTGGAATCATTAGGTGCAGTTTCAATTTTTTGGACATGTACCAAATAAGGAGAAGCATCACAAGCAAGATACTCCTTCCTACCAACCAGAATGGGAGCTGAAGCTTGTGCCGAGGGTACATCCTTAGAAGAGGAAGCACTCTCTACCAAGACGTCAGCCTTTTGAGTTTGTTGATCATTCGATGATACGAATTTAGAAGCACTCTTGTCCGAGACACCAGCATTTTTAGTTCGAATATACGGTGGCATGATGAATTTATGTTTGAGATTGTTAGTTGGAACAAGAGAACTATCCGCAACGCATGAGCAGCTATTGTCTGATTCTTCAATATTATCTTTATCATCATGTTTCTTTCTCCTTTTACCGCAAGATTTGCATTTTTTATTGCAAGTTTTCCTTTTCCTCACTTCACGAAACTCGCCATCACTTTTAATTATGGAGCCATCAGTCTCCATACCGCTCTGATCATCAGCGGAAAAACTATTTGCGCCTCCCTGGGAGACCGTAATATAACTCGCAACAACTGGGGGATTCAGGTCTAAACCCGAATCCCCCGCCGAAATATCAGGCGGATCGTTCATGCAATCACCATACACTCATATATTTACAAAGACTTACCAGAAAAACAGCTATTATATACACTAAATACTGAAAAATAAACTACATACAAAAATTATACACAAAAATATACAATCCTGACCAATTAAATCAAATAAAATCAATTTTTTCAATTTTACAACGAAAAACTAAACCGCTCTCAACGAAAGTTTCCCGCCGTTTTTTTCCTTATGATACTTTTCTTCAGTGGAAGAAAAACAAAAATGCAACTACATTTTCTGAGAATGTGCTGATGGCGTATTTTAATGAATTGGCGGCAAATTATAAGCCATCTAGTCTGTGGTCAATTTATTCAATGTTAAAAACCACCATCAAAACCAAAAATAACATTGATATTGCCAAATACTCAAAACTGACAGCATTTTTGAAAACCCGGAATAGTGGTTACAGAGCAAAAAAGTCCAAAGTTTTGTCTGCTGATGACATAATTCATTGGCGAAGCACCGGATTGTAAATATTTGGCTACAAAGGTAGGTTTTAAACATTTTAAATTGGTCAATGTTCGTATTCATTAGCCTTATTACGGTAGTAACATTAATGTTTTTGTTCATAGGTAGCACTTATTTTTGGAATTATGGGAGCATGTCGTCGTGAAGAACTGGTGAATATAACTACAGACAACATTCAGCAACAAGGAGAAGTTTTGGTTGTCAAAATTCCCGATACAAAAACGAAGATCCCTAGAACATTTGTCATCGGTGGTGAATTTTATACCTTAGTGAAGAAATATGAAGCTTTGCGATCCCCTAAATGCCAATCGAATCGCTTTTTCCAAAATTATCAAAATGGGAAATGCATAAACCAATGTATTGGTATTAACAAATTTGGAGCTATGCCAAAGCAAATTGCAGCATATTTGGAATTGCCAGAGCCAGAAATGTACACGGGGCACAGCTTCCGCCGGACTTCGGCTACTCTGCTCGCTGATGCTGGAGCCGATCTTACGTGTCTCAAACGACATGGCGGCTGGAAATCCAGTTCTGTGGCAGAAAGTTATATAGAAGACTCGATCCAAAATAAAAAAAATATTAGTTCAAAAATAGCGCGAATACGGTAACCGTGCCACAACCATCGACGTCTAAAGAGCCCGATTTCCAGACAGAGAGCCAGCCACGGCCATCCACTTCTAAAGATTACATACCTTCATCAAGCATCGTATATGAAACTCAGAGTGATAGCGTGTCTGAGCATCCTGCAAACTTGAGCCAGACGGTTCAATTTGGAGGAAAAACGATTTCGTTCAATATACAAAATTGTACCAACGTCACTTTTAATTTTAACAATTAAATAATATTAAAAATATTTTTTTTTATTTCCTCGCATCATTTACTGTAAAACGTTGTACAATACTTGTGTGGTTTGGTCATTCCCAACTCGTGTCGGTGTAAAACACTCCCTACGGTCGTGTTTTACATCACCGCCACTCGATGGGTATGACCAACTTACCACACGTATATCGTAAATAACTATTGTGTGTTTTATTCTGTACAATAAAGTGTTACTTACTTACTTTCGAGATTTTATTAAAAGAGGGGAGTGACGAGATCTTGCCATATCTTTTTTTTCATATTTTCCTGTTCCTGTTGTACCTACCGTTAATTCAGGCCAGGCCATAGACATAAATAATACTTCATATGGACCCGGCCTAACGTAGATACATGTCATGTTTCCCCACTTCATTGGTGTCCAATCCAAAGTTAAACTTGTATCGTGACACTAAAGCTGGGCCACATTTTCCAACAACGAGACGAGTTTTTAGATACTGAGAAACAGTTTCGAAAAAAGTTTTTTTAAAAACGCTTATTGTCACGCACGCTCGGTGACAGAACTTTGGATTGGACACCGTGGAAGTGGGGACATATTACGTGTACGTTAGACCGGGTCTATATTATTTACGTCTATGGGCCAGGCAAAATCTGTTACTACGGCTGCAGTGTTTTTTTCTAATTCTTAATTAAAACTTAGACAGACTTATAATTCTGCTAGATCGCTGGAGTGTCCTCGTATACATTAGAAGTTACACATTTTTGCAACTCATTAAGATATTTAAGATACCTACCTAAATATATGTTTAATTTTATTGGCTTAGTTCCGATTCTTTTTTTTCGCTTGTTCCGAGCGTGCATTGAAATACTACTACTACTACAGCCTATTTGCGTCCCACTGCTGGGCACAGGCCTCCTCTCATCACGAGATGGTTTGGGCTATAGTCCCCACGCGGGCCCGGTGTGGATTAAGGACTTCACACGCATCTTTGAATTAATTCGCAGCTGCGTTCAGGTTTCCTCACGATGTTTTCCTTCATCGAAAAGCACAGTGATAAATTCAAATTGAATTTCGCACATAAGTAAACTTAGAGGTGCGAGCCGGAATCGAACCCCCGACTTGTATACTGAAAACTTGTATACTTGCATACAAGTTTTCAGAAAATCGGATGTCTCCGTGTGAACGGGCTGTTAGGTCGGCGCTCCATTAAGGCCGTTCATAGACCCAGCTCAGCCGTCACTGTCACTCGTGGGACGAGTGAAAGAGAAAGCGCTACGCACAGAACGCCCGATTTAGTGAGTATTTAACGCGTTTTAATTTCCATAAAAATACCGTCTAAAAAAATGGCATTTATAAAGCTGTCGATGTATGCATATAATATGGTCATTTTTTGTGTTATAATTAGTTTTACACTGTTTGATATAATAAACTGGAGTAAAGTTGGATTAGCGGTCCGAGTTAGAGGTTACTTTGGAATTAAATTGTATCGAGCGAAGTTTCGTGAAACGTGTATCGAAAGCTGTCAATGTAAGGATAATATAATCAAATATAACATATGTTTTTTTCATACTTTTAACTTTTAACATTTCTTAGAAAAGTATGATCTTAAATGAGCAATTTGACGATGCTGGGTCAGGGAAGGGCCTTAATTGGATAGGATTAAAAATAAAGGAACTGCATTAAAAGATCTTACTTATTTATTGACTAGATAATGTACATTGTTATCAAATATACTACCTTTACACAACCGCGGGTTCGTGAATTTCTTTCATTCAGTTTCTTTTATTTCAGATCTCAAAGAACTAAAATTAGTTCCACGACATTTTCTTTTTGCATTTCAGACAGTCAAATGAAATCAAGATAATAAATGCCTAAAGCTGTGTGCCGATCGTGCACACTTTCTATCTACACTCAACAGTAGTGAAAAACGGTTAGTGACCCGCTGGGCACAGGCCTCCTCTCATCACGACAGGGTTTGGGCTATAGTCCCCACGCGGGCCCAGTGCGGATTGGGGACTTCACACACATCTTTGAATTACTTCGCAGATGCGTGAAAGTTTCCTCACGATGTTTTCCTTCACTGAAAAGCTCATGGTAAATTCAAATTGAATTTCGCACATAAGTAAGGGAGCGTTCAAGCATTACGTAACGCAATTTTTGGGACCCCCCTATGTAACGCGCCGTAACCTCCTTCTAGTAAAACGTTACGTAACCACCAAGTGACCATTTTTACCTAAAAGTAACGCGTAGTTCAATACCACCCTCCCGCACCTGTAACGCATCGTACCATTTTACAAGACAAACCCCCCCCCCCGAAATTCGTTACGTAATACTTGAATGCTCCCTTAGCTTAGAGGTGCGAGCCGGAATCGAACCCCCGACCCTCGGCATGAGAGGCGGTCGAACCACTAGGCCACCACGGCTTTTTTAGTCTTTTGCTTAATCATTGATAGGTAAATGAGAAATATACCATCTCACTAAAATAGAGAGATGGTGTATCACAGACGGGACAGTATAACACTGAAATTCTATTTCGCTAAATACACTGAACAAAAATGAAAACGGGTTACCTACTTTGTATCGGATTTTCCATACAACACTTTGTATGGAAAATCCGAAGCAGAAGAAAATGGAAATGGAATCCGTGCTGGGCCCGCGTGGGGACTATAGCCCAAACCCTCTCGTGATGAGAGGAGGCCTGTGCCCGGCAGTGGGATGCAATTAGGCTGTAGTAGTAGATTAAGCAGAAAATGTACTCTTATTTATTGATAGGGAGGTTCACTATCCTTATGTGCCGTTTTGAATAGTGTTTCAGTCATTAATTAGTAATTACTGAATCAAGAAATGCAAGAACCCACCCGACTACCGATACATGAAATTGAGGCCTCATTCGAGTTTTAATATAGGGTGATGGGATTTGTTCCCTCCCTTAATTATAACCTAAATTAATACATTACATATCTACTGACTATCTAGTGACGACATTTTACCCACAGAATCAGCTATCAATTCTACATGTTTTTAGGTTTCTGATTTTAAGCGAGTTGGTAAAAAACGAAAGTATGGGATCCAGGTATCGCTCTCACCATCCATCCTATACTGGGTCATACAATTTTATTTTTACCAATTCGAATTAAAAACCTAAAAAAACATGCTATAGAATCGATAGCTGATATAAGTACTGTAGTTTTGATTGACCGCATATAATATCTTGGTAAATAGCACACGGCGGGTACGGCCTATAAAAGCACGATTTCCAACACAATTCGATTGAAGTGTCAAAGTGTGTGTACCACTCTCAATCTCCGGATGAAACAAATGACGGTAAGGGCGAATTGGGCGCGAGTTGCGCGCCGGCTAGATTCAGGCGTTTGATTCCGTGGCCATTCTGTATGTATAAAATATTATGTGTAAATAGGGAGATAATATACTAATTTAGGTTATAATTTAGTGACATGTGAAATCCCTATCCCTAGTTACAAACTTAAATGAGGCCCCTGATGTGCAGATCAAAACACATTAGAAATTATGCGTGTCTTATAGTAATTGTTTCAATATTTATCATATACACAGAACAGATTGCTGTTCATTGGAATTCGGGTCACTTTCTATGGAAAATGCTATACAAAGTCACCCGAATTCATTGCTGTTGAGTGTATTTATAGTACCTAATTAAAACTGCAGAGAAATATACCTTAGGTACTCAATTTAAGGAACATACCTTTTTTTTAACTAAAAGTACAAGGGGTCTATTCGTTTGTGTAAATAGTGATATAGGATTTCCCATATACCTAACTACCTCTAAAGATGCCCTTGAAAGTTAGAGGACGAACCTTTTTCATGAACTCTTTTTTAAAATTGATATGAATTTGGGAATAATTGGGAAAAATTAGAGAACTCTCATATCAATATTTGCGAAACTGAATAGACGTGCTGGTATTTTATTTTTACTTTTCTAATTTGTTCCTACACGGCTTATGCAGTACCTTAGTTGAATAAACCAAAGAGCAATTATTTTCAGCATCAGTAGGTACATACTTTGTACATAAAACAAATGGCCCTAAAGTTAGGTGTCGTTCAGACCGGCGGGCGACGCAACTCGCGGGGCGTCGAGCGGCGCGTCAAGCGTCGAAATCAAACATGTGTCGATATACTCGTATGACCGTGTTCATGGAGTAGCCTTGTCTTGCGCGAGTTCACTAAGTACATATTAATTTAAAGTCATGAAGTTCATCTTGTACTTTTAGCTATTTTCATCCGAGCAAAGTTCGGTCGTCCAAGTCTGAAAGTTAATAGTACCTACATCTAATCTATCAGATTTAAAAACAAACTTAATAAGTATCTGTTATCTTAGTTATAGCAAAAATAATATAATAATAATAATATGGTATGTAATAATAATAATATGTAACATATAATAATAGTAGTAAATAGGTAATATTAAAATTAAGGAATGTCAAACTGAAGAATCTGTCTGTAAGTATATTTTCTTCCCTGCAGACAAACTGCATACAAGTAGTTTTGCGGGAAAATGATTTAGTCATAGGTTTTTATTTCTGTAAGATTTATTAATTTTCAATAAAAAAAAGGAGGAGCGAATAGTTAATTTCGAAGCGACTTGCACAGCTCCGCATCGATACTGCGGATGCGGATGCAGACGTTCAAATTGATGCGGAAGTTCCGAATGCGAATGTCCGCAACATCCCTCCACTTATAAGTTAGCTACTTAAATCTTGACGAGCCGCCCACACCCCACGCCTCACGCGTCGCGGTCCCAGAAAGCGGTCTAATCGCTAAGCCACGACTTGCAGCGTTTTACGGACACTGCGCGATCGTGACGTCCGCCGCGCATCGCAACCGTCGCGCGCAATGTGTTAGTAAAACGCCCGCCGCTACCGCTGCCGCGCGAGTCGTGGACAAGCCGTAAGTCCACAGTACCCTAGTCATCTTCCCGCTCTTCCGGCCGGTGCCGCTGTAAAACCGCCAGCCGCTGCTGCGTGACTTCTAGATGGTGCTTACGCCATTTGATTCTGCGGTTCTGGAACCATACCTTCACCTGCAAAACGAAGTATAAGTAAAAAACATAGCTAAAATGACCTCGTATATGTAGTAGTAACCTGTCTGTATATGAAAGTTGACGTTCCATATTTGAATTTTCGTCGAATTTTCATATAATTTTGGAACACCACTACACACAACAGGTGACTTACTTAAGTTTTTCACCTACTATACATTTTGTTCAAACCCAGCCGTTGAAAGCGACGTCACCGTGTAAACTTAGAATTTACGGTCTTGGGACAGTCTATTATTGCTTCGGTTTTTTTTGTTTTGACGCACGACGGACACGGCCTATAAAAGCACGATTTCGAACAAAATTCGAATGAAGTGTCAATGTTGCGAGGACATCTGTACACTTGTACCTAAATGCGTGTGTACCAACTACGCGGGCCAACATAGGTCAATGCGGGCCAATGATTTCACTCTCCATCTCCGGATGAAACAAATGACGGTAAGGGCGAGTTGGGCGCGAGTTGCGCGCCGGCTAGATTCAGGCGGGTGATTCCGTGGCCATTTATGTAGTACCTCATCATTATTTCAGCCGAAAGACGTCCACTGCTGGACATAGGCTTCCCCCAAGGCTCGCCACTCAGACCGGTCCTGTGCTACTTGCTTCCACCGGTTTCCCGCGACCTTCACGAGGTCGTCGCTCCATCTTGTTGGAGGCCTACCGACAGCTCGTCTCCCGGTTCGCGGGCGCCACTCTAGAACTTTCCGGCCCCATCGGCCATCAGTCCTGCGAGCAATGTGCCCCGCCCACTGCCACTTAAGGCTCGCAATTCTCTGGGCTATGTCGGTGACCCTATTTATGTAGTATACTATTAAATATTCTGTGGTTTTGATCTACTGACCTGAGCCTCAGTGAGCTGCAGCGCGTGCGCAAGGTACAGCCGTTCCGGCCCCACCATGTACTGTTGCCGCTCAAACTCCGCCTCCAGCCGTTCCAGCTGTTCCGGCGTGAAGATGGTGCGAATACGCTTGCTTCGCCCTGAACTGTAATAGTAATTTATGTAACTGCTACATAATAAAGGTCCTTAAGACACGAGTGTTTTAAGGCCTAATTATGTAAGTACAGTTGCATACACAACTTTATCTGCACTAATTTTATAAATCCTCTAAGATGCTTCAAAATCTGTCCACAATGGCGGCAATTCGAATACGTCAGTGTCTCGCGTGTTGATCGATCAGTCAGTCAGTTTCTTGTTTTATATATATAGATATATGGAGCAAACTGACATTAGAAAATACGTTCCAATATGCTAATAACGCCTCTTTATAACGAAGGCCAAATGGGCCCGTTTTGACGGGGCCATTTTTCTCCGGCTGATTGTGAATCCTTGTAGGTTGCTGACATTTGCCTATCATACAACATAAAAAAAACAAATTCAAATGAATCTAATGTATTCATTAGAATACATTAGATTAACATACTTTAGATTACTAAAGTATGTTTTTTTTTCAGTAGGCACTCAAGCTACTTATCGTTTCCAAATAAAACGTACCTGCTACACGTTATGGAGTGACTTCGGGCTCCCTTCATCTGCGGCGGCCTCGTCTCCGGCCGAGGACTGTCTGCAAGAAACAAGTGAAATTTTGAAAAAGATGACAACTAAATAAAACCCAACTTTTAATAAAATGAGTCTCTTTTTAGGGTTCCGAAGTCCACAAGGAACACTTATAGTTTCGCCATGTCCGTCCGTCCGTCCGTCTGTCCGCACTATTGCTCGGAGATATATATATATAACGTAGTTGAAAGGAAAACTATCACAGCTAAGTAACCAACTTATGAAATGATTAAAAAACCAATGATTTTTCTCGAGCGGCAGGGGCGTCGGGCGGGCACGTCATACCACAGACTAGCTAGATGCTAATAAGACTTAGAGAGGTACTGTGGGCATCCTCAACTTCGGAACCCTATACTTTACGCGTGGCCCGACACGCACTCGGCCGGTTTTTTTTTAAATATTTTTTGACGTGATAACGTCTTATAAAATCGATGAACGCCGGCAGCGCCCACGAAAAAACATGACGCAAAGTAACGTTACGGTGTAAGCGAGAGCGCGGAACAAGCGATAGACAGGCACGATCGGCCTAAGCGTGACTTTATCACGTGAAATTATCGTCCATAAACCGACTTTATAGACAACCAATTTTTTTTATAATATTTTTTATTTTGTTTTATGTTTATTTTTTTGTTTTATACATATCTCAATGGTATATGGCAAACGAGCGCACAGCCCACCTGATGGTAAGTGTTCACTGCGGGCGGCCCTATGATCCCCCATTAAGAAACCATAAGAACTCGAATGCGTTGCCTACCCTGAGGCCTAAGATGGAATGCCTCTGTGCCAGAAATTTCACCGGCTGGCTTAACCCCCTACCGGAACACAACAGTGCGAGCACTGCTATTTGGCGGCAGGTTAGCGGGGAAAGACGGTGGTACCACCTCGGGCGGGCCTAGCACCAGGTCCTACCACTAACAAACTCGTAACTCGGACAATACCTATATCTAATAACAGTAATAACAAATCAGGATACGCTAGTGTGATCATACTACTACTACTACTACAGCCTATTTGCGTCCCACTGCTGGGCACAGGCCTCCTCTCATCACGAGATGGTTTGGGATATGGTCCCCACGCGGGCCCAGTGCGGATTGGGGACTTCACACATATATTTGAATTACTTCGTAGATGCGTGCAAGTTTCCTCACGATGTTTTCCTTCACCGAAAAGCTGAGTGGTTAATTCAAATGAATTTCGCACATAAGTAAACTTAGTGCATTTTTCATTCAGTCATTTTTGTTAAGGTAGGCAAGTAATATTTGAACGAACGAGTCGTAGGAATCGAACCCCCGACCCTCTGCATGAGAGGCGGTAGGTCGAACCACTAGGCCACCACGACTTCCTAAACATCATACATAGAGTGCTAAATTCATAACCCTTCTTTTCTTTTTTGTCTTGGCCGCAGTCTTAGTCTGTGTGTTACCTCGTCATGCTTGAACCACTAGACCGATTTGGATGGAATTTGGCATGGAGGTAGTTGGAGTCGCGGGAAATTATTACATAGGCTACTTTTTACCCCGGAAAAACGCCAGTCGCCTACCAGTAATGCCAATAACAAGCCAATAACTAAACACAAAGATTACTTACAATAACCTACGCATTCACTGTTATTAGTGTGTACTTTCGTCATTTGGCGCCACTTTTGTTATCACCACCACAACTGAACTGCCTAATTACTTACTTACTGCTGGGCACAGGCCTCCCCTCATCACGAGAGGGTTTGGGCTATAGTCCCCACGCGGGCCCAGTGCGGATTGGGGACTTCACACACACCCATGAATTACCTACTTTGCAGGTTTCCTCACGAAGTTTTCCTCCACCGAAAAGTCCAGTGGTAAATTCAAATTGAATTTCGCACACAAAAGTAAATAAACTCAGTGCATTTTTCATTCAGTCACTTTTGTTAAGGTAGGCAGTAATATTTGAACTAACGAGTGCATTTTATGCATTGGTTGAAAGTCAGCAAAACGCATATGCGTTCAGGATAGTGCGTAGCGGATTAACCGCGTTGCAATCAATGCAAGTGTAGCAAATGCTACGGGCCCCGCGCATTTGGCGGATCCGCGGACATTCTGCCCGTAAAAAATACAGATACTTAAAGGCTAGATCTAAATTGACTTATTAAAAACAGTATTTAAACGAAAAATATTTGAATTGTGAGGCGAGTAAAACATATGTTAATATTGACTATATACTTAAAATTGCTATTTCACAAAAAAGAATTTCATATGAAATCGGTTCGATGAAAAAAAAATCGTGAAGTTACGTCTTCTAATCTTATTTCAACGGTTCTATAAGTTTATTTTTTATACGCAGATTTCTATAATTAAATACTCATATTCCGCCATACTCATACCAAAAAATTTGCTAATTTATATTGTTCATGCATGTGCGTTTTTTTAATCTTATTTTTTCTCATTTTCTACGTATACTTATCGCCCACATGCCATGGTCGTGCTGCTCGCTCCCTCCAATGCAAACAGACATTGTCCGCTGAGACAGTTGCCTGCCTCGATTGCTCAAGGTGATATAGCTCTTGTCAGTGTCTTAATTTAAGTACTTAATAAGTACAGAAAAATATGTAAGCTTATTTTTCTATGTTATTAGCTAGAAACATGCTGGCTGATGAAAACTGAAGCAGGAATAAAATCAATGTGTTTGTCATCGCGCCCCTCCGTTGCGGGTCCCTCCCACTAAATGTTTTGAAATGTAATTAAAAACGAGCTTGCCCCCGGGGGTTTTTTCCGGCAAAGACTTGTACATACTAAACTTGCCCTCTAAATTAGAGCAAAATGTGTACATAAACGCTGTCATACTCTCAAAACTTAGTGCAAAAACCTAAAAAAGGATAATGGTCTAATGCATGGAGGGTTGAAGTAAAGGAGCGCAATCTTTATAGTTCCAAAAGTAGACACCAAATTGGGGGCCACCTAGGCGGACAGTCTGCAGTAGCGCCTTCAGATGCCGCTGCTGAGGCGAAAACGCAGCGAAAACGGTTGTGATTGTGAGGAGAGCGTGTTTTGTTTTGTTGCTTATCAAATCCGCTGGACACGTTTTCAACTGTTTCGCCATAGAAGATTGCGCTCCTTACCAAGACACATTCCACAGGTTGACAGATCGACTTTAGACTGCGACACTGTGGCGCCATCTATACCGCCAAATCACGATAAAATAGAAAATAATTGCTCATAAATACTAAATATCACAATAAAAAGTGGCCTTTAGCTTATTCCAGGCTACAAAATATCTGTTTGCCAAATTTCATGCAAATTGCTTGAGCCGTTTTAGTGTGATTGAGTAATAAACATCCAAACACACAAACGTTCAGCTTTATTATATTAGTAAGGTTAATGATTTACTAGGTACTACTTCTGATTTGCAGTAGTTATATTTATTTATTTAATTAAAAATTACATTTATACAGCATTACAGTAGGTAAATACCAATACACTGATAAATTTAGACATAGACATCAATATATAACACAAGATTCCCTATTATCAGCATGATAAGAGCGCGTATCAGAGGAGAGTTCCTACGAGATACAGTTCGTGTCACTGGTGGAGTCAAAAGTGCGTGGATGCGAGGTCTTAGTGCTATCTCAGGGACCTTTGGGACGAATAGCCTGACAAGTTGGCTGACCAAGTCTGGACAATCGGAGTCTCCTCTTAATACCCGACAAGCGTTGGTTGTCAGTTTGTAATGTATAGGTATTGTAAGGACTAAGATAGGAGAGTGAACCCAGTAACTTCTGTTACCTAACTTTACTGCTGTAGCTGCGCAGCACGTGAAAACTGTGTACTTCACTAACTATGTATTAAGGGACTGTTTACACTCTTTGCTTTTATTCAGACAACACCATTCGGGACTTGTTTTTATTTAAGCCCAACCACAGCATTACAAACCGCATAGAGACGCCTACGTCACTAAGCAGTTGAGCATTTCTTAAAAGTAATGTGACTTCCCATAGACCTCCAAAATGAGGTGTATGCGGAGGAATGGTTACAGAGGTGAAAGAAGCTGTTGATAATTATCAATCAAAGTTCCAATCTTGTGGAAAGAGCTCTGATCTGATGTAACCAGAATTGTACGAATTCCAACTTCATAGTTGTGTTCTTTCACTCTTATCTTATTGTATGTTTTACCTGTGTTAATGTTAAGTAGCGTTTTGTTTATACGTTACGTATGAGATGCGTTTTTAAGAAGAAGAAGAAGCAAGAAATTTATTCGCTGCACAGAAGAATGCAATTTGGTAATGCGTAAATATTTTTTTGTAGGTAAAGCCGACAGGAATGCGAATGCATGGACGCCCCACCACTGTAAGACATCTAGGTAAGAGAACACCAACAATTGATTGGCGAATTGTTTAAAGAAAAAAAACGTGTGCGGTACAAATTTTATGTTCGTGTGTAAGTATGTTGGAGGCTTCGGCTGAAACGCTGCGAGTTGCCACTAGCAGCATTATACCTATTGTCATAATTTTCAACTTACTTGGAATTAAAGGTAATTTAAGATATCAATGATTTTTTTATGGCAATAGATTTATTTTCTTTCTTTCTTTCAATAAGAGTAAGTACCTACATAATTTACTCTCTATACAACTGCACATAAATATTTCACATTTATGTTTTTTTATCCACTACTTTCCACCATTCTGCAAATTTGAGGAGTGGTCGTAATTATTGCTCCTACTTGTTATATGCGAATAGTAAATGGCATGGTCTCCCAAGAATCAAGTAGTTTTAGGCAAAAGCATTAGTACTACAAGTTTCTTCCATTAAGGCCTTTTTCTCTTTCAAAGATCGTTGGCGCGATGCGCGGGGCGTCGGGCGGCGCGTCAAGCGACAAAATTAAACATGTGTTAATATATGACAGTGTTCATGGAGCAGCGTAGCGTCGCGCGAATTGATTACATATTAATTTACATTGTCTCAAACTTTCGTGACACACACTCATATTAAACACACTATCAACGGGACTTAATCGCGTAAAAACTATTTATATTTTACCTCAAAAAAATAGAGAGAGATGAGGTAAAATATAAATAGTTTTTAAATCACCCTTGGCCATAAAGTGGTATTTCCTGCCCGCTACGCGGAGAGAAAATCTCACTTCTTGGTCAAGGCAAGACGTAAAACTTTTGACAAACCACGGGCGGTAATTCGTAAAGCCCCAGGTCGCTTCGGTTCGGGCCACAGAAACCTGCGATCTGGGACATTTACGAATTCACCACCCTAGGTCTGTAATATACTATTACGCGATTAAGCCCCGTTGATAGTGTGTTTAATATGTTAATTCACGTCGCTTGACGCTCAGCTCAACGCCCCGCGCGTCGCTTCACCAGTCCCTGAAAGGCCTAAGGCAACTTCAACCAAAACCGTTAACCTCTGGTTACTTTTTAACTCCCACTTGCTTTTAACTTCGGGTTAATCGCTTAACTCAGATTGATTTGTATGAATTCGACATGGGTTAAGAGGCTAAGCCGAGGTTAGCGGCTTGGTGCAAGAGCCTAAACCGGCAAACCCAAGCCCGTTTCAGACTCGAAGACTAGTCTTCGCCTACCTTGCCTTATGCCCGGTGCCACCATACTCCGACAGAAGCCTTCATTCAGCCTCTGTATTTCATGTCCTCCATACAAATAACTTTGCAGCTGCCTCTGGCTCTGCAATCGCTCCTGAACACTCAAATTCATAGCGTCCTCTTCAGCATTCGTCAAACCCAAGATGGCGGCTATCGTAAACGACTTCCCAGCCAAATTCGTCGACTTTCCCGTCAAGTCGACCCCATACGCCGACTGACTGTCCTCTTCTATGGTAGAAACAGGTGATGATGACCGATCGTGGGGCTCGGTGAAGTTTTCACCGAAGCCGTCGGCCATAGACAGTCTTTCTGCATTATGTTGGTACGAGACAGCTAGTAAATCGGTCAAGTTCGCCGGATATATGGACGGCGAAGGACGCTGCTCCATCATTTCGAACGACACTATTCAAAACACTGGCCATAAACAACGTCACATTTTTTTAATTAACCTCTAATTGAGTTGATTAGAGTACCGAACGAACTGGCTGGCGCGACGCGATTGCGGTTTATGATTAAAAGCACATTTTAAAATTGGAACCGGGGCGGGGCTAGACGTCAAACGATCGGTTTGGCGGGGAAAAAATGACATCGCATAGAGCGGTCAATTGAGGGTGCATGATTCGGTTCACCCCCTGGGGGGAGAATGGGGCGTTGTGATTGGTTGAATCGGCGCATGCGTCGAACGAGGCGTGGCCAGATTTAGAGGGGTGTGGTCCCGCAGTGATTTGCGGTCCTGAAGCCTTTGATTGAGGCAGGGAGGGACTCGGAGCTTTATAGAATCGGAGTTCGGAGCATATTTGAATCTCACCTTGGATTTTGAACTTTAATTTTCTGTATGTCAAGTTGCAGCCCAAATAACAACTAAGCGTTCATTTCGTTTGTTATAAGAATGGTACTAGGTCTTGTTATAGAGACCTAAGCTTGTACGCTGTACGTAAGCCTTTTTTTATTGCTGTAACAGTTAAAGGATTCTATTGTAGGCATCGTAGGAATCGAACCCCCGACCCTCGGCATGAGAGGCGGTAGGTTTAACCACTAGACGACCATGGCTTTTACCACGGAAGCAGAGTCTATTATTTCTTAATACGCGCGCCTTCTAAGTTGTGTCGTACTATACCTACGAGAGTTGACACTTGGCACACATTGACACATTCTTTTTTTTACATTATTCATATCCTTCAGACCTCGTGAAGGTTGCGGCAAACCGGTGGAAGCGAGTAGCACAGGACCTGAGTCTGAGCAGCGAGCCTTGAGGGAGGCCTATGTCCAGCAGTAGACATCTTTCGGCTGAAATGATGATCTTTCAGCTAGCTAATTGTTCAAATATTTCTTATTAATCTTTGCTGTGGACCGTGTGAGTTTTGACAGTTTTAATTTAAATTATTTACCGAATTAATTAACTAATAAATTTGCTCGCCGAGTCCGCCCCTGCCCGTCTTCCCCGAGCGAAACAATTTAATATCATAATCGTGCGAGCCGGCGCTCTACAACACTGTACCTCCCAAGTAACATTTTGGCCCTATAACTTGGGTTATCATCACTAAAAGGTCGAGTAAACGTCGTATAAAGGTTTTAGCGGTGACTACCAGTTGTATAAAGGCGTTTGGGAACACATTCTTGCTCTATAAGCTAAAGAGCCAAATTATCCTATAAATTGTTGATGTAAAGGTTTATAGAACCATTTTATAGGGCTATTATAGTCAAGTGCTATAAAAACTTCAAATATAGCCACTAAAGAGCTATTTTACTGTATAAGAGTGATTGAAATCACCATTATGTATCTAATTTGCGCTATAAGGTTTCCCGGACAACCGCTATAAATCTTGCGTTTTAGCAGTGATGAACGTTCTACTATACAAGGTTTTTGCGATATTGTGGTTCCACAAATCACTTCTATAGTACATGGTCTTTAGTAGCCATAATGACGCCGTAATAGAGCGGTTTTGTTTTATAATCGATTTTTAGGACATTTTTATAGTACTTAAAAGTGTTCTAATTGTTTTTGAATCCCTATTATAGGCTCGTACGATAGTTGTGACTATGACTCTTTTATATGGCCAAAACTTTCTATAATGGAGTTTGTAGATCGGTCATAGGATAAAAAAGCACATAAAGGAAGTGAACAGTTACTTTTATACTCAAACTTTGACATGACAGGAATCGGAGGTACTATAGTGAGCCGATAAGACCCACGGATGTACTTAATGGCTCTAAAGTAGAAATGTCTGTGAATTTAATTTTATAATATGAATATATTTTATTCAAAACTCAATTAATCGAGGGCGCATTGAAAATACTAAGCAAATCAAATACTATTCTATCAGTAAAACTTTATTCGCACGTGCTTTTTGCAGCATTGATCGAAATATTAAATGTCTAAATAAGATAACATAAACTTACCGCGATAGAATATTACTCCTTTATATAATTGAATTATTTTTGTTGTCCGTCAATGAAGTTCACAGCAAAAACACACAATACCAAACTTTGCCGAGAAAGCGCCTCAGTAGGAATCACGGATTCTACTATAGACTAAAATAGGACTATAAGGGAATCAACGAACGCTACTACAGTATAAAAAAGCACTACATTAGCGTTACTGTGGCCCGTATGTCACTAAATTGTAATACGAGTCATCATTACATCACCTTTACAGACCTAAAACGTCACAACTAAAGCTGCTATGGTTCCACTATATCACTAAATGGAGATATAACTGCGCCAGATCGGCTTTACTCAACCTTCTATGGCCTTTTATAGGGCTAAGGTGGTGTTTTGAGAAATGTTCTATGGGCTACTATAGAACCAGAAATTGTTACTTGGGCTATAATTGTATACAAACCTATACCTTCGAATACAGCTAATATACAGGACTATTGGTTATTACATCCATATACAGGCCATGTCCTGTAAGCGGTGGATAATTCTGCAGCGCTAAATAGCCAAGTGTATGACTGTACAAATGTGAGATTTAAGGTCACGTAAGAGTTGGATGGTTTTCGAGATAAGTAGGTAATTGACTTCGATACCCTGAGTGACTCTTCTGCGTGCTACACCGTTAATTGTAGGAGCTAAGAGATGCTTTTTGTTGCAAAATAATCCATACTAATATTATAAATGCGAAAGTAACTCTGTATGTTAGTAACTCTGTTACCTCTTCACGCTTCAACCGCTGGACAGATTGAGATGAAATTTGGCATGAAGATAGTTGGTGTCCCGGGTAAGAACATATGCTACTTTTTAAGCCTTTTTTTTTGAAAAACCGCATAGTTACCGCGGGAACGCGATAGCCGAATTCCACGCGCGCGATGTCGCGTGCAAAAGCTAGTCCTTTTTTTAGGGTTCCGAAGTCCACAAGGAACCCTTATAGTTTCGCCATGTCCGTCCGTCCGTCCGTCCGTCCGTCCGTCCGTCCGTCCGTCTGTCCGCACTATTGCTCGGAGATGCTTAGGTCTAGAGAGCTGTAATTTGGCATGCATATGCATATTAGTTACGCTGACAAAGTGGTACAATAAAATTTTTAAATATATTTTTTTATAGGGTACCTCCCCTACTCGTAAAGTGGGGATGTAATTTTTTTTTCTTGCGTACCCCATGGTGCGGCATATCGTTGAATAGGCCTTAAAAAAATATTGTGGGTTTGTTAAAACCATTTTTTGATTAAGTGATGAGTTTGTGAAATATTAAGCTTTAAAGTGCTATTTTTGTTAGAGTCACGTGTCCCCCCCCCTGCCAGCTAAATGGTGGTATTTGGATGGCTGAAAAAAATCACGGTTGTGGCATATATAACGTAGTTGAAAGGAAAACTATCACAGCTAAGTAGGCTGTACAAACTTACGAGTAATAGTCGACCAACTTATGATGATGATTTTTCTCGAGCGGCAGGGGCGTCGGGCGGGCACGTCATACCACAGGCTAGCTAGATGCTAATAAGTCTTAGAAAGGTACTGTGGGCATCGTCAACTTCGGAACCCTATAATTTGCGCGTGGCCCGACACGCACTTGGCCGGTTTTTATTTATGGAAGGGGACGACTGCCTGGTTTCAGTCGGGTGATCGGTCCTCCATTCGGAACCATTTCACCCAGCCAAGCTAGTCCTTAATAAAGGCTTAATCCGCACTGGGCCCGCGTGGGGACTATAGCCCAAACCCTCTCGCGATGACAGGCTGAGGATGCCTGTGCCAAGCAGTATGTTAGAAAGTATGTAGCATATTGTTAGAAAGGTCATGAGCTAGAGAAGTATTTAAAAGAAAATGAACATCTCAATTGTCTTTAGTTTTACTAATACGTAATTGAATCAACTACTACTACTACTACTACAACAGCCTATTTACGGCCCACTGCTGGGCACAGGCCTCCTCTCATCACGAGAGGGTTTGGGCTATAGTCCCCACGCGGGCCCAGAATCAAATGTAATCCATAAATTTTCAAATTCATTGCCAGGTTTTCTTAACTTAAGATCGATATTACATGTTTGGAAATTTAACGATTTGATCGCGTGTGTTGTACAAAAAATTAATGGTGATATGCAGTGCCACTTCCTCAATAGTCATGCAGATTCGAACATGGCAAAGAACACTGTCTACTTTAAAAATAAAATAAAAAAGTCCCCACGTGGGCCCAGTGCGGATTGGGGACTTCACACACATCTTTGAATTAATTCGCAGATGCGTGTAGGTTTCCTCACGATGTTTTCCTTCACCGAAAAGCACAGTGGTTGATTCAAATTGAAAATCGAAGTTGATTGTTGAAATTCAGCAGAACTCTTACCTCTACTTAATAATTTAGAAGAAACATGCCAGTGCTAGTGGTAGGATCAGGTGCTAGGCCCGTCCGGACTGGTACCACCGACAACCTGCCACCAAATGGCAGTGCTCACACTGTTATTGTGCTCCGGTGGGGGTTAAGGCAGCCGGTGAAATTACTGGCACTGAGGCACTTCATCTTAGTCCTCAGGCACAGGGCAGACAAGATACGGCCTATAAAATCCAACCAAGTACCTAACGTCACTTTGCCAAACCGAGGAATACTTCTTTGTTAATCGTGTTGAACTGGTCCCCACGATACAGGCTTGCCTAGTGTGGGGACTAAAGGACATTTCCCACTGAACAGTAACCAATAAGAAATAAGTATATGTATGTTATTAATAGTAAGCATTTATGTATATGTAAAAAAACCGGCCAAGTGCGTGTCGGGCCACGCGCAAATTATAGGGTTCCGAAGTTGACGATGCCCACAGTACCTTTCTAAGACTTATTAGCATCTAGCTAGCCTGTGGTATGACGTGCCCGCCCGACGCCCCTGCCGCTCGAGAAAAATCATTGGTTTTTTAATCATTTCATAAGTCGACTAATGACTCGTAAATTTGTACAGCCTACTTAGCTGTGATAGTTTTCCTTTCAACTACGTTATATACGCCACAACCGTGATTTTTTTCAGCCATCCAAATACCACCATTTAGCTGGCAGGGGGGGGGGGGGGGGACACGTGACTCTAACAAAAAATAGCAGTTTAAAGCTTAATATTTGACAAACGCATCACTTAATCGAAAAATGGTTTTAACAAACCCACAATATTTTTTCAAGACCTATTCAACGATATGCCACAACATGGGGTACGCAAGAAAAAAAAATTACATCCCCGCTTTACCAGTAGGGGAGGTACCCTATAAAAAAATATATTTCAAAATTTTATTGTACCACTTTGTCTCCGTAACTAATATGTATATTCATGCCAAATTACAGCTTTCTAGAACTAAGCATCTCCGAGCAATAGTGCGGACAGACGGACGGACATGGCGAAACTATAAGGGTTCCTAGTGGACTTCGGAACCCTAAAAACCGGCCAAGTGCGTGTCGTGCCACGCGCAAATTATAGGGTTCCGAAGTTGACGATGTCCACAGTACCTTTCTGAGACTTACTAGCATCTAGCTAGCCTGTGGTATGACGTGCCCGCCCGACGCCCCTGCCGCTCGAGAAAAATCATTGGTTTTTTAATCATTTCATAAGTTGGTCGACTATGACTCGTAAGTTTGTACAGCCTACTTAGCTGTGATAGTTTTCCTTTCAACTACGTTATATATGCCACAACTGTGATTTTTTTCAGCCATCCAAATACCACCATTTAGCTGGCAGGGGGGGGGGGGGGACACGTGACTCCAACAAAAAATTGCACTTTAAAGCTTAATATTTCACAAACGCATCACTTAATCAAAAAATGGTTTTAACAAACCCACAATATTTTTTTAAGACCTATTCAACGATATGCCGCACCATGAGGTGCGCAAGAAAAAAAAATTACATCCCCACTTGACGAGTAGGGGAGGTACCCTATAAAAAAATATATTTCAAAATTTTATTGTACCATTTTGTCAGCGTAACTAATATGTATATTCATGCCAAATTACAGCTTTCTAAAACTAAGCATCTCCGAGCAATAGTGCGGACAGACGGACGGACGGACGGACGGACGGACGGACATGGCGAAACTATAAGGGTTCCTAGTGGACTTCGGAACCCTAAAAAGGTAATCTGTCAGTAATACTGCATATATATATCGCTAATAAATATATTTTCGTTTTCTTTTTTTTTTCATAAAAGCGCGATATCGAACACAATCCGAATGAAGTGTCAATGTTTGCGTGCGAGGATGTCTGTACACTTTTAAATGTGAGTGTACCAACTACGCGGGCGAATGATCCACTCTCCATCTCCGGATGAAACAAATGACGGTAAGGGCGAGTTGGGCGCGAGTTGCGCGCCGGCGAGATTCAGGCGGGTGATTCCGTGGCCATTCTGTATGTAGTACTATTAAATATTCTGTGGTAATACGTAAAGGCAAGAATGGATCAAAGTAAAACGAATGACGAATTGCGATGACAATAAGATAAAAAAAATAAAGGACACTTGGCAATCTCCCCCTCTGGCAGCCCTACTGTCAATAGGGTTGTCCCCGCCGGTAATTAAAATTCCTCAGGCTAATACCGGGGATCATATATTAAGTGCCCTAATCGTCGGAACCGACAGCCTTGCTCATTAAATACTTTATTGCTTTTTCATAAGGGCCCTTTGTAACTTCAACAAAAAACTCACGTGTTTAATATTAGCTTTTTATGCGTGTTGGTTTATTGTTGTAGTTATTGCGCTTTTCTGGATTTTATTTCTTTTATAAATATTAACGTGAAAGTTCCAAGGGATTTAATTATAGCACGACACTTGTATCACTCTCACGGAAAGTTCTCGAGTGGCGCCCGCGAACCGGGAGACGAGCTGTCGGTAGCCCTCCAACAAGATGGAGCGACGACCTCGTGAAGATCGCGGGAAACCGGTGGAAGCAAGTAGCACAGGACCGGTCTGAGTGGCGAGCCTTGGGGGAGGCCTATGTCCAGCAGTGGACGTCTTTCGGCTGAAATGATGATGATGATGATGACTTGTATCATTACAAAGTAGCTTCACTATCTGTCTGTCCCTATGTATGCTTTGATCTTTAAAACTACTACAACAGCCTATTTACGGCCCACTGCTGGGCACAGGCCTCCTCTCATCACGAACACATCCTTGAATTACTTCGCAGATGCGTGCAGGTTTCCTCGCGATGTTTTCCTTCACCGAAAAGCTCAGTGGTGAATTCAAATTGAATTTCGCACATAAATAATTTCAGAGGTGCGAGCCGGATTTGAACCCGCGACCCTTTGCATGAGAGGCGGTAGTCGAACCACTAGGCCACCACGGCTTGGCTTGGATCTTTAAAACTACGCAACGGATTTTGATGCGGTATTTTTTAATAGATAGAGTGATTCAAGAGAAAGGTTTTCGTATATAATTTGTTATAGTTGAACGCTCCATTCCCGCGGGAACGCTATAACCGAATTACACGCGGACGAAGTCGCGGGCAGAAGCTGGTGTATGTTTATTTCTTTGGCACGCTCTGTAACCTTTAGCAGTTTACTGCTTGATGAATTTTAGCTTGTGAGTCGTTAGATTCGTCTTGATTATAAGAGTGAGAATGGCTAGGTATATCAAAAGTTTGTATGCATTCGGGTTTTTTTGTCTTTAAAAATAGAGTTTTTCAATATTAGAGTTTACTGGACAGTATGGAGTGTGGAATGTGTCTTGGTAAGGAGCGCAATCTTATATGGCGAAGCGGATTTGATAAGCAACAAAACAAAACACACTCTCCTCACAACCGTTTTCGTTGCGTTTTCGCCTCAGCAGCGCCATCTGAAGGCGCTACTGCAGACTATCCGCCTAGGTGGCTTGACTGGAGTGGCGACCGCAGCGCCCCCAACCTACCCGATTTGGTGTCCACTTTTGGAACTATAAAGATTGCGCTCCTTTACTTCAACCCTCCATACTGGACAGATTAATAAAATAGGTATGTAAACCTGAAGTTATTTGCAATAAAAGACTTATTTATAAGAAGTGTCCTTATTTGGAAGCTCACACTAGAGCCTGGGGGAGGCTATATTCGAAGTCTTAAATAGGGACCTGGCTGTTCCCTATAGGATCGCTGACGCGTCAAGTTGAACTTTAAATCTAGGTTCTTAAAGTTCACGCGACGCGTGAGCGATCCTATAGAGAACAGCGAGATCCTTATTTAAAGACTTCGAATATAGGCCCTGAATGCCTTGCTTGTGAGCAAAATGAGCAAATTTGGTAAGTTTGCGCGCCGCTCCGGAGGCTAATAATGGGGGCTATAATAACATAGTCGCTATCTCATTATGTGCACGTACATACTGAATCACAGCGGCACAGGGCGGCTGTGGAGTCGATGCTTTCATTTTTTTTTATAACGTGATAACGTCTTGTAAATTCATGATGCGCCCACGAAAAAACATGAGGCAAAGCCACATTGTAGCGTTACGTGACGTTATGACTTATAAAATTATCGTCCGTAAACTGACTTACGCCTGATGACTTGAGTTCGTAGTTAGATCTGTAGACTATTTTGTTATGACCAACACGTTTAGTAGTTTCTACACATTGCTTTCTATTATAGAGATAGCTAGCAACCCATTCCCACACAGGACCTCTTAACCCATATCTGTATAATTTATTAAGTAATATCTTGTGATCCACAAAATCAAAGGCTTTGCTCATGTTCAATAGAATAGCGACAGTTGGAACTTGGTTATCTAGATTTTCAGTAACTTTTTTGACTAAGTGAAAACAAGCCAAAGATGTGGAACTCTTCTTTCTAAAACCAAACTGGTCACTACTTAGAATGTTGTATTTGGTTAAAAAGCTTAATATTCTGTCATACATGATTTTTTCCAAAAATTTTGATAAAATGGGTTGGATATTGGATCAATTGAGTTGCAATTTGGTAGGTATATGTAAGTTAGTGACCCAAAGACGAACGTGTTTTTTAAATTAGGAATATACAAAAGTTTAGGTTTATAGTGTCTGTACTGCTCCTTGATCGAATGTTTGTTCAATAAAGTATGTTGTATTGTATTGTTTTTCAAACTATATCGTTCGTATCAAATTAAAATTTGTTGTTACAAAGGTTTCAAGTTTATTTATGTATAAATTTTATGGTTAACAATTTTTAAATTATTTAAGAAAATAGGCGAAAATGACCCTGATCTCCAAAACAACCTAATGGACCCAAAATTTTGAAAAAAAAAGTACTTAGGATCAGTAGTTCTTGACCGGTAGATTACAGGAAGACCTATAAGAAGTATTATAAGGAAGTCTTTCAAATAATCTCTGTACGTATTTATTTTATCTCAATGGTAAACGAGCGCACAGCCCACCTGTTGGTAAGTGGTCACTGCGGCCCATGGACACCGAAATCCTATGATTAAGAAACGATAAAATAAGACAGACGTATTCCAAAAAATCGGTGTTAAATTCGCCTGGAGAGGGTTCCGCGTTCATTGATTATTCTATAATTAAGTAAAACTATTACATAGTTTAAATTCCTCTATGCAGCTTTTCTTAGATTGGCACAGGTTTGGGCCTAAGTCAATTTATGTGGAGTGTCCTAAGATATTTATTTTTAACTAGCTTCTGCCCGCGTGGAATTCGGCTATCGCGTTCCAGCGGGAACTACGCGTTTTTCCGGGATAAAAAGTAGCCTATTTCCTTTACCGGGATCCCAACTATCTCCATGCCAAATTTAATCTCAATCGATCCAGCGGTTGAAGCGTCAAGAGGTAACAGACAGACAGAGTTACTTTCGCATTTATAAATTATAATATTAATATGGAATGGAATATGGATATGGATATTAAATATGGATATATGGATAATATGGATTATTTTCATAAAGCGTTTCCACGTGTTCCCGCGTTCCTCAAACTCGCGGAGTACCCTCATAACCATCCCAATAAACCTCGCCTTTGTCGTTCGCAATTTGTCATCCATTGTAGCTGGCCGGGCGGCGACACGCGCCGGAAAAACAATTAAATTTGTCTATGCCCGAGTTTGAATTTGGAACGCGATTCGGAACTGGCTGCTTTTTTATTTGCCTCGGTTTTGAATTTGGCATCGTTTGTTTTCGTCCATTGGAGTTATTGTGGCTCGATTTATTAATTTCGGTTAATTTGACGACAATTTTCTTCAATACACTGAACAAAGAATGGATTTGAAAAAAAATGAAAAAATAAACCGAGTTTTAAATCAAACTCCGACAGCCTGTAAAGTCGGTGCGTCAAGTTCACTATAAGATTGTCATAGCTTTGGGTCGGTTCACTTGACACCGACTTCACAGGCTGTCGGAGTTGACGAAACGATTGACGAAATTAAACACAACATACATAAAAAGAGAACATCCTCCTTTTTTTCGACGGTTGAAAATTCGACTTGTATATTTATTTCAACGTTTTTTATTTAATGGAAATCCATTCTCTAATTTATTCTACTTATTTAATTCAAAATTATAAGTGGATGTTGAAAAACCCACGAGCAAAAGCTACCTACTCAGTGCTGTAAATGGAGTCGAAGTTATGATTTCACCTGATGAAACCACGAACCCTGTATTTTCTTTTAGAAACCGTAAAATATGAATTCAATAAAACTACAAAGACAAACAACAAATTAAAATCATTTTTATTAAGGGCCGCTAATAAATTACATACGCAATTTAATAAATAGGACTCACTGCGACACGGTTCTAAATCCATTCTACACCTCGTTACGTAGAACTTTGTTACAGCGAGAGGTAATAAACGGTTTTCCAATTTACGACTACTCCGATACAAAATGACTGGAGTCGCATTCAAATGGCACGCGAGTTTGAGATTTATTGAAATGGAGCCTACGGCGAAAGCGGCTTGAAGTTAGTTGTAGAGTTGAGCTGGTAGGTCTCGCGTTTATTGAACAATGGATGTAAAGGTGGGTTCATACTGATACAAATATACATTGCCAGTAATGAAAAATAATATAGATTGAGCAGTCCTTCTCTTACTAAATAGGCGCGAAGAAACTTAAATCTATCTAATATATAAAACTAGCATCTGCCCGCGACTTCGCCGGCGTGGAATTCAGGAGTGATTATCGCGTTCCCGCGGGAACTATTCGGTTTTCCGGGATAAAAAGTAGCCTATGTATGTCCTTTCCCGGGACCCCAACTATCTCCATGCCAAATTTCATCTCAATCGGTCCAGCGGTTGAAGCGTGAAGAGGTAACAGACAGACAGACAGACAGACAGAGTTACTTTCGCATTTATAATATTAGTATGGATTCTCGTGTTACAGTGCTTGTAACCAAACTCCTCCGAAACGGCTCGACCGATTCTTATGACATTTGGAGTGTATGCCCTTTTGAGAATAGGACCTAAGTTATTTTTCATACTTACCCAAAAAAAATCCAAGGCGATACGAAGTCCGCGAGGTCAGCTAGTATTTTTATAAAATTGAATAAACCAAGTACTTACTCTTTTTCGTTTAAATAAATAATACTTTCAGAGAGAAATTAAAATAAGTACCGTGCCTTTTTGGAAGTCGCTAAAAACACATTTCGTTACCTACCTAGCTAAGAATATATTGGCTTGGTGGTCAAATGAGCCCACAGACACTCAGCCCGCGGGCTCAATTGCCCACTTTATTTTTTTTCGTAGATGACTCGACCCACACTTATCGCGGATAACTCGGCCCGCGGGTCCAGTTGACTACTATTTTACCGGTAAGGGTCTACTCGGCCCGCGGGTCCAGTTGACTACTATTTTACCGGTAAGGGTCTACTCGGCCCGCGGGTCCAGTTGACTACTATTTTACCGGTAAGGGTCTACTCGGCCCGCGGGTCCAGTTGACTACTATTTTACCGGTAAGGGTCTACTCGGCCCGCGGGTCCAGTTGACTACTATTTTACTGGTAAGGGTCTACTCGGCCCGCGGGTCCAGTTGACTACTATTTTACTGGTAAGGGTCTACTCGGCCCGCGGGTCCAGTTGACTACTATTTTACCGGTAAGGGTCTACTCGGCCCGCGGGTCCAGTTGACTACTATTTTACCGGTAAGGGTCTACTCGGCCCGCGGGTCCAGTTGACTACTATTTTACCGGTAAGGGTCTACTCGGCCCGCGGGTCCAGTTGACTACTATTTTACCGGTAAGGGTCTACTCGGCCCGCGGGTCCAGTTGACTACTATTTTACCAGTAAGGGTCTACTCGGCCCGCGGGTCCAGTTGACTACTATTTTACCGGTAAGGGTCTACTCGGCCCGCGGGTCCAGTTGACTACTATTTTACCGGTAAGGGTCTACTCGGCCCGCGGGTCCAGTTGACTACTATTTTACCGGTAAGGGTCTACTCGGCCCGCGGGTCCAGTTGACTACTATTTTACCGGTAAGGGTCTACTCGGCCCGCGGGTCCAGTTGACTACTATTTTACCGGTAAGGGTCTACTCGGCCCGCGGGTCCAGTTGACTACTATTTTACCGGTAAGGGTCTACTCGGCCCGCGGGTCCAGTTGACTACTATTTTACCGGTAAGGGTCTACTCGGCCCGCGGGTCCAGTTGACTACTATTTTACCGGTAAGGGTCTACTCGGCCCGCGGGTCCAGTTGACTACTATTTTACCGGTAAGGGTCTACTCGGCCCGCGGGTCCAGTTGACTACTATTTTACCGGTAAGGTAAAATCTACTCAGTCCGTTAGGTCAAAGGTACCAGAAGGTCGTCTCACACGCACTTAGTGTGTGTGGGGTGTTATTGTAGTGCTATGCACTTTAATAGATAGCTCTCGCTGCCCATAACAATGGGACAGGGCTATGTACCATCTTGATGGTTTTTACCAGTCATGGTTTTATTTGTGCCATCTTCGGCTTTTATGCCTTTTCTGTGGCTTTGTGTGCCTTTTTGCGGCTTTGACCATCTGCCTTTCTGCGGCCTTGGGCCGGAGCCTTGGTCTCTGACAGAGGACTCTGTGTCTGTCGTGATTAGCTCACGAGGTAGCGCACGGGTTCTCCGGTCTGGCGGTCGCGCATGTAGTGGTGCAATCCCCTGGAGCAGCTCGTGGGCGGAGTTGTCCGCTCGCGCGAACATATTTCGCGTAGGTCAAAGGTGTGAAGTAGGTTAGGTTCGTTAGTTATCTATATACGCCCGAAGGGCAAACTACCTAGAAATAGGGGCCCCGCGTAGCGGGGACCCGTCGACCCAGTTACATTCCTAAGTCTTTGCATATTCACGGACTGAGTGTACCCTTACCGGTAAACTAGTAGTCGACTGACTCCGTGGGCTGAGTTGATCCTAAGCGGTAATTTAAGGGTTGAACGGGCCCGCGGGCTCAGTTACCACAGATGGGTCAAGTCACCTATACACAAATTTGTACGGTCAACTCAGCCCGCGGGCTGAGTCGTCTGTGGGCTCATTTGACCACCAAGCGAATATATTTATTCCAAAATAGACAAAAATAGACTAAGATAAATTTTGTTTTCAGTGCGCTCTTTCAAAAGCATCGTAACGCGCGCTGCAGGGTGATTACAATATAACAATGCGTTGGTATGTCGGTCCCTAACGCCTGAACCAATTTGCCTGTTATTAATTGGCGAACAACATAATAATTAATCACACGGCAGTGAATGAGGGAGGAGCAAGTTAATGTTTGCCAAATATGAGATATATAATATTATATAATTATGATATATCTATGCCTACTATAGGTAACTATACCTAACTAGATATCTCTAACTATGTACCTGCCATTACTAGAAATCTATCCATCATCATCATCATTTCAGCCGAAAGACGTCCACTGCTGGACATAGGCCTCCCCCAAGGCTCGCCACTCAGACCGGTCCTGTGCTACTTGCTTCCACCGGTTTCCCGCGACCTTCACGAGGTCGTCGCTCCATCTTGTTGGAGGCCTACCGACAGCTCGTCTCCCGGTTCGCGGGCGCCACTCGAGAACTTTCCGGCCCCATCGGCCATCAGTCCTGCGAGCAATGTGCCCCGCCCACTGCCACTTAAGGCTCGCAATTCTTCGGGCTATGTCGGTGACCCTAGTTCTACTGCGGATATCCTCATTTCTGATTCTATCACGCAGAGAAACCCCGAGCATAGCCCTCTCCATTGCCCTCTGAGTGACTTTGAGCCTTCTTATGAGGCCCATCGTAAGCGCCCACGTCTCGGAACCATAAGTCATCACTGGCAACACACACTGGTCGAAGACTTTCGACTTGAGACACTGCGGTAATTTGGACGAAAGGACACTGCGAAGCTTCCCGAACGCTGCCCAGCCGAGTCGGATTCGACGATGAAATCTATCCATACTAATATTATAAATTCTGTTGGATAGTAAACTGTACGCCTGTCTGTCTGTTACCTCTGGACGCTTAAGCCGCTGGACGCTGGATGAAATGTGATTTGGAGATAGTTCGAGTATTTTATTCCGAATTTCCACAAAATTTGGTATGCCTACTTTTCATCCAAGAAAACGAATAGTTCCCGCGGGAATTAGGTTCCTACACGCGGACGAAATCTTTAGATTTAATCTTATAGATATTAACTACTAGCCTCTGTCCGCAACATCGCCCGCGTGTAATTCGGATTTCGCGTTCCCGCGGGAACTATGCGTTTTTCCTGGATGAAAAGTAGCCTATGTCCTTTCCCAGGACTCCAACTATCTCCATACCAAATTTCATGCAAATCGGTCCAGCGGTTGAAGCGTGAAGAGGTAACAGACAGACAGAGTTACTTTCGCATTTATAATATTAGTATGGATAGTAAAATCGTAGTTTTCGACTCTGTTGTAAGTTATATTGGTTTATTTGTTTTTCTTTTAAAGTAAATTAACCTTTATGAATAAAAAAAAAATGCGGGTGATAAATTATAGCCGTGGTGGCCTAGTGGTTCGACCTACCGCCTCTCATGCAGAGGGTCGGCGGTTCGATCCCGGCTCGCACCTCTAAGTTTACTTATGTGCGAAATTCAATTTGAATTTACCACTGAGCTTTTCGGTGAAGGAAAAACATCGTGAGGAAACCTGCACGCATCTACGAAGTAATTCAAAGATGTGTGTGAAGTCCCCAATCCGCAGTGGGCCCGCGTGGGGACTATAGCCCAAACCCTCTCGTGATGAGAGGAGGCCTGTGCCCAGCAGTGGGACGCAAATAGGCTGTAGTAGTAGTAGTAGTAGTAGTAAATTATAGGCTGTATTTTTTTCGATGGGCGTCTTTATTTGAGCTTCTAATAACACATAATACAGGGTGCAAACAATGTGTGCGGTGCGGCATTATAGCAAGCTATGTTGCAAGCTGTGGCACGCTGTGGCACAGCAATAAGTTCACCTTTGTATTCACCACCACGGTATGCGCGCCTTATTGAATATTTTTATTAATACTGAAAACACACGGGCGGCAAATTGGGACGCCACTCGAGAACTTTCCGGCCCCATCGGCCATCAGTCCTGCGAGCAATGTGCCCCGCCCACTGCCACTTAAGGCTCGCAATTCTTCGGGCTATGTCGGTGACCCTAGTTCTACTGCGGATATCCTCATTTCTGATTCTATCACGCAGAGAAACCCCGAGCATAATAGATTGCATGATTCTAAAGTAGAAGTGCGACGCTCAATGTTCTTATATGGCTGTAATTTTAAGCCATATTTTTTCATGTAGTATGATAGCCAAACGAGCACATAGGCCATCAGATGGTAAGCGTTCACTATGGCCCATGGACTAAAATCGAAATCTACCATAAGATCTGTCTCGAATGCGTTGCCTACCCTGAGGCCTAAGATGGAATGCCTTTGTAATTTCACCGGCTAATTAAAAGCTTGGCCCAACATGTTGGCCAGCTTGCTGGCCGGCACGCGGGCCCGTGTGTCCCGCCGCGTTCACATCAAAGAGCACTTTATGAAATTATTCCATCGTTTGATGTCGAACGCGAAGTTCACGATATAACTATTTTGCAAATTAAAACTCTGTGCGGGCATATTTTTGGGTAATACTTTGTTATTATGAGTTGTTTCGCTATTTGGAACAAACAATGCATGAATACTTATACGGGGTGGTGTTATTATATACCCCCCGTACTAAATTTCGTGGCAATATGACAACATACAGACGGTCACGTGCACAAAACCGTGTAAGTATTAAACTTCAACAATATTTCTGCGGTCAATCACGTGACTTCTTCTACAGACTTATTATTAGTAGGTATATACCAGAGACATATAGAAGGTAATTATATATAGATCATACTAGCTGACCCCGCGGACTACACTCCAAATTTCATAAGAATCGGTAGAGCCGTTTAGGAGGAATTTGGTTACAAACACTGTGACACGATAATTTTATTCATTAGAAGATATACCAGAGACAAATAGAAGGTAATTATATAGACTGTCAATCTCCTTACATTACGGCGTACATCGGAAATAGCCAGGGCGCTTCGACTTTTCATACTTCTCCTGTACAGCGTCATCTAGATGTAGCTCATGGAGTTCAAATTTATGTGCAGGCTCCCTAGGCAGCGACATCTATTATCGCATTTAACACTTATTTCTGGCGTACGCTGATTTGTTTGAAGGTTGTTCTTCTAGATTTCCACTTTATATTTATGTCTGAATAACTTTAAAGTCCTTTCCAATAATCCAGTATTAGTTTAAAATGTATATTTAATTTATTCATTAAGAAAATAGTTATATTTAATATGAAATCATCCTTAAATTGGATATTAAGTTTTAACAATAAAATTATGTAACTTATAATCATTGACATATATTACATATACTACTATAATACTTCGTATAAAAATCATTTCTTATTATAATATGTTTTGGAATAAACTATGACGTCACTGTTGCAGTGAAATTTGAATAGAAAAAGTTACTCAAACTTTGAGATTGAGATTATAAAACAAGGAATTTCCCAACTAAATCCACCATTCATTTTGTACTTATTACGTATTAAATCGTTCTTAGAAATTCTCTTGCTGTGTTGTAAGTGACACAGCGTAACATTTAACAGCCTGTCTACTTCATATATCTATGTATATTAAGGCCGTTCCTATACCCAGCTCAGCCGTCACTGTCACTCGTATAACAAGTGAAAGAGAAAGCGCTACGCACAGACCGCCCAATTTAGTTAATATTTAAGGTGAATCGTCACGGCTGAACCCCATACAAAAAACTGGTCGCGTAATCTTCGACTACGACTGCTTTTAGTTTCTTTTATCGTTCTAATAAAATATTACATTATTCCCCGAGCGCGCATAGATCAAAAACACCGCAAAAAATCAATGAATAAAATAATTATAAGCATTTCAAAACCAATAAAATTTCGGTCGAACCAAGCTTGTGTGAGAGAACGTTTACACTGTAAGCATCAGGCCAATATGGCGTCGTGGTCTATGAACAGCTGATATGCTAGTTTCGATTCCTAGTAATTTCCAAAATACTCACAAGATGGCGTTAGCACGCCGGTAGTTGGTGGCGTTTTATGAGTTGGAAAATGATTGAACGAAATAGGTAAGTACCTGTACAAGTATTTTGTTGTTTAGAATGATCAGATATAAAAACGTGTAATAACATGTCAGAAGACAGCTAGAAAAAATATATCATATCTATTGTAAGTATTTTATTCATTTCTCTAAGAAATAAAAATATATTTACTTATAACTGGGCGATCGAGCTCTGCTCAGGGCATTTTTATTAGTCTATAAAAAATATTTGTGCCTAGTTGTAGGGCCGTATAGGCTAGGGTACCTACTAAAGAATGAAAAACGAAAAACAAAAGTAAACTGACCAGATTCGAACTCGCTCACACGAGCATAGAAAACCTGTATTATAGAAGCTAGGCTGACCTGAACATATCTATGCTGCGAAGTTACCGATCATATGCATAATAATAGTAGGTACCTACCTAGATATATACAAACAATTTTTCATTTAAAAAGTGTCATTTCACAAAATCAAATTGTTTTGGGTAATGATAATGTTTAGATACTAACTACGTATTTTCTCAATTCAGTTATAAATCATAGAACGGCGTGCAAAACGGAACGTAATTAGAAAAAAAAATACGTATGGTTCATAAGCTGCGTTCCGAATCGCGCTCAGCGCGCTTGAAAGTCGACTCGCGAGAGACAAAACAGCGCGATTCGGAACGTAGCTAAAACGGAACGTACCTAATTAGAAAAAAGAAACATTCTTTTGCAACTCGACCGTCTGGTAAACTGCATCGAATATATTTATCTCATCGTTTATTCAATTTTTCAATTGATTTTCCTCTCACTTTGCATTTATCTAAGTATCTCTCTGTGCATGGTATTTTGCGTTGTATTTTTTGTTTCAGATCAATTTTATCAATGCCACCAAAGACGAACCGCACCGCTTACAGAAAACACACGTGGTCGGGAGGAAAACGAAAATGGAAAAAAGTAGCTGCTAGTTTGCGGCGACATTATAATGGAGTCACATCGTTAGTAAAGATATATTACGTCACACCAGGCCGAAAAGCGGGATTTACCGCCCTTGGGCGCTACGAAAAATCCCTCTTCACGGCCAGGTGGTGACGTAAAATCGTATACTAACCACGGGCGGTCGTAAAGAAATCCTCAGACCGCTAGATTATAGCCCTCGCCTCCGGCTCGGGCCTCAATTACCCGCGATCTGAGACTTTCTTTACTTGACCGCCCTAGGTGTGTAATGTACTATATCACTTCTTGGGGCATTTGAATATATTCATTACTAGCCTTTTCCCGCGGACTTCGTCCCGCGTAGACTCAGAATATGCGTACCCGATGATACTATACACATGGTTACGACAGAATATTCTTACTCTTTTATCCAAATTTTGGCGTAGAATATAGAGAGGTCACTTTGTAAATAATATAACCGTTATTTTTCGTCCGTCAGGATTGAATGCGACACAACACGGTCCCTTGTCAAATCATCATGAAAGGCATATGTCTTGATACCCATTTCTCATCCAATGCCTCAAACAGAACTATAGATCTTCATCAAGCCGCCTTTGCATGTAAGTAATTTTCTGTCTTTCTAGTTGGAATAGGTACCGGAGAGGGTTATCCATCTTTTATGTAATTGAAGACGAAGGAGATCTCTATATATACAACGCTACGTCTATCCGTCCGTCCGTAGCATGTTGTAAATGCGAAAATAACTTTGTCTGTCTGTCAGTCACCACTTCACGCTCCAACCGTGGAAACGATTTTGATGAAATTTTATGGTTTTGGCGTAGAATATAGGGAGGTCACTTTGTGAATAATATAACCGTTATTTTTCGTCCGTCAGGATTGAATGCGACAACACGGTCCCTTGTCAAATCATCGTGAAAGGCATATGTCTTGATACCCATTTCTCATCCAATGCCTCAAACAGAACTATAGGTCTTCATCAAGCCGCCTTTGCATGTAAGTCATTTTCTGTCTTTCTAGTTAGAATAGGTTATACATCTTTTATGTAATTGAAGACGAAGGAGATCTCTATATACATATATATAACGCTACGTCTATCCGTCCGTCCGTAGCATGTTATAAATGCGAAAGTAACTTTGTCTATCTGTCAGTCAGTCACCACTTCACGCTTCAACCGCGGAACCGATTTTGATGAAATTTGGTAGTTTTGGCGTAGAATATAGAGAGGTCACTTTGTAAATAATATAACCGTTATTTTTCGTCCGTCAGGATTGAATGCGACACAACACGGTCCCTTGTCAAATCATCATGAAAGGCATATGTCTTGATACCCATTTCTCATCCAATGCCTCAAACAGAACTATAGATCTTCATCAAGCCGCCTTTGCATGTAAGTCATTTTCTGTCTTTCTAGTTGGAATAGGTACCGGAGAGGGTTATCCATCTTTTATGTAATTGAAGACGAAGGAGATCTCTATATATACAACGCTACGTCTATCCGTCCGTCCGTAGCATGTCGTAAATGCGAAAATAACTTTGTCTGTCTGTCAGTCACCACTTCACGCTTCAACCGTGGAAACGATTTTGATGAAATTTGATGGTTTTGGCGTAGAATATAGGGAGGTCACTTTGTAAATAATATAACCGTTATTTTTCGTCCGTCAGGATTGAATGCGACAACACGGTCCCTTGTCAAATCATCGTGAAAGGCATGTCTTGATACCCATTTCTCATCCAATGCCTCAAACAGAACTATAGGTCTTCATCAAGCCGCCTTTGCATGTAAGTCATTTTCTGTCTTTCTAGTTAGAATAGGTACCGGAGAAGGTTATACATCTTTTATGTAATTGAAGACGAAGGAGATCTCTATATACATATATATAACGCTACGTCTATCCGTCCGTCCGTAGCATGTTATAAATGCGAAAGTAACTGTGTCTGTCTGTCAGTCAGTCACCACTTCACGCTTCAACCGCTGAACCGATTTTGATTAAATTTGGTTTGGAAATAGTTGAGTTTCGGGGAAGAATATACTCACTTTTCACGTTCTCGTCACTTTTTATCCCGGAAAAGCTCGCAGTTCCTGGGGGAATCATGATAAACGAATTCTACGCAGAGGAAGTCGCAAGCAAAGCTTGTTTTCTATAAAGAATATAACCGCTATTTTTTTGTTCACCAGGACCACATTGTAACCCGCTGTCATATCGTTCTGTAAAAATAAACTGAACAGCCACATTTATTACTATCCGTAGACTGCGGTAGAGTAATCTTTTGTCTCTATTTCAGATCAAACTGTCAAGCATCTAGCTTCTGGAATACCTGGTCTTCCTGGGAGGGATGCAGTAAGCCTTCTCGAAGAGAAACTGATTACATTTCACATTTCAACAGTATCTCGGGCCCCTCCTGTGAGTAACAACGAAGAGACGTTGTGAAACCAATTACTGCTAATCAGAACCAACCTTATCACGTGTAAAATTGTGATATATATTAGTTATATTTCAATAAACTGATGTCAGAAATGTATAGCAATTTTATTTTCCTGTGGCCGTGTGGCAATAAAATATAAACCAACCAAGAGGATATGTACCTACTGAGATAAGGTAAAATGAAGAATAATATTTGGGATTCGACATTATTGATGTACTCCCAAACTAGGATTACCTGTGATACGGGTACTAGACAACGATATAAGTAAATCTCATATGATAAAATTCTCGTGTCGCAGTGTTTGTAACCAAACTCGACCGAAATCGCTTGGCCGATTCTTATGAAATTTGGTGTGTATGTTCAGTAGGTCTGAGAATAGGACGTAAGCTATTTTTCTTACCCACCCAAAAACAAATCCAAGGCGGTACGAAGTCCACTGGGTCAGCTAATACTTATATAGAGAAACTTACCGCCTTGAATTTTTTTCTTGGATGGGTACGAAAAATAGCTTCCTATTCCTTTTCTCAGACCTACAAAACTTACACACCAAATTTCATAAGAATCGGTTTAGCGATTTCGGAGGAGTTTGGATACAAACACTGACACGAGAATTTTATGTATTAGACAGTTAGATATGTAAATACATATGCAAATAAAGATCCATGACATGAGAACAAATATTCGTTCTCATCATACTTTGTCAGCCGTGTAGGTGTTTAGATACTTTGATAAAATATTACGATATTAGGAATTTGTAAAGTAAATTAAACTATTAGTAATTAAACTATGTTATTGAACTATTTAGTTGATCCTTACTAATAATAATATTATAATGTATTCTTTTCTTTACATTTACCTTACCTACCTACTTGAAAAAATTGATGTCAAATGTGTAGACATTTTACTTTGGTTGCTTCGCAAAGCAGTAACAATTTACCACCACCAACAATGAAAAGCAATGATCTAAAGAATCAAGTTGGTATAGGTACTAAAATGTGTACATATTTTTGTTGGGATGGGTACATAATAGTACAATTTATAGCAAACCGTGCGCGGAACACTAACCCGCTTGGGCCTTACTCGGTTCGGTTGCCATACCGTTTCGCGGAATAGACGCGCGTCTCGGAAAATAGCCCTGTCCCGCTCTCTCCTACCGGCCGACCCTATGCCCACGCGCCGCGCGCGCCACCCAGCCAGTCAGTTGTGCAATCGCTACGCACACGCTACATTTGCCACGAATTCACGGTCACTTGTGATTAGGGCTTCGCCCCACACCGTCTTCTCATTTCTACATCTGCCAAGACTCCACCGTGCGTATAGGTATATTATATTTTCGACGCCGCAAGACAAAACTGACATGTTTATAGTGAGGCTGCGGTCGCTCTTTGTGAGACTAACGGAGAATGATATCTCAGAAAGAGCGCAATTGGACATAACTTACGCCCTCCTTTCTAATAAGATAAGGAAAAGAGTACGGAGGGAGGACTTCACAAACTTCAAGGAGCTGCCCTTTCGTGCGAGAAGTGTGGAGAATTCTGTCGACGAGAGGGAGAGGAAAGCTAGCAAGGCGCCCTGCGCGCCCACGGCGGCTGCGGCGCCGCAGCTTCGGCCGCGCCGACTGCCTAGACGCCCGCGTCAACCCAGGCGAGACCAAATCCCATAATTGCTTTGCGAACGCACAACGTGTTATCAGTGAAAAAATAAAAGTGATCAAAGCTTTTATAGTAGAGATCTTCTACTATCTAAAGTCCCGCGCCGTCACATTTCAAAACAACACATGTGTGCGTGCTGAGACAGCCATCAACTGTGCGTTGAGAGTGTTGGTGGTACTTTTTAAATAATAATAAAAAAATGCAGTGTTTTGAAATGTGAAGGCGCGGGACTTTAGATAGTAGAAAATCTCTATCTAGTCTCGGTCGTGTTTCGGTAGTGAAGTGCGTCCGTTCGACTCGGTAGTAGCCATGTCCCTGCCCTCCATGCCAAATACCTTCTGATATTATAAGTGCGAAAGTAACTCCGTCTGTCTGTTACCACTTCATGTTTCAGCCGCTGAACCGATATTGATGAAATTTGGTTTGGAAATGGTTGAGCCCCGGGGAAGATTACTGGTCACTTTTAATCCGGGAAAAGTGGACAATTCCTGGGGAATCACGATAAACGAATTCTATGCAGATGAAGTCGCGGGCAAAGCTTGTATTTTATAAATAACTAGCCTTTCCCCGCAACTTCTATGTGCAAAAATATTAAAATGTAAAATCCCGTTCTTTTCCCTTCCCGTGGGAATTTCGGGAAATCCTCTCTTAGTGCTCCCCTACGTTCCCTAAGGAACCTGCACGCCAAATTTCAGCTCTCTACAACCAGTAGTTTCGGCTCTGCGTTGATCGATCTGTCAGTCAGTCAGTCAGTTTCTTGTTTTATATATATAGATATAACCGCTATTTTTTTGATCACCAGGATTGAATGCGGCAATACAACCCGCTGTCATATCATCTCAGAGAGATCCTCTAAAAAAACTGAATAGCCAGATTTATTATTATTATCCGTAGAGTGTGATCGAGTAATCTTTTGTCTCTATTTCAGATCAAACATCTTCTGGAATGCCTTGGATCTGTCTTCCTAGGAGGGACGAAGTAAGCTTTCTGGAAGAGATTACATTTACCTGTGCCTGCCTGTCTGCGGCCTGTGAGTAACAATGAAGAGACATTGTGAAACCAATCACTGCTAATCAGAACCAACCTTATCATGTGTAAAATTGTGATATATTTTGTTATACCTATTTTAATAAACTTGTCAGACATGTGTAGCAATTTTATTTTCGTGTGGCTGTGTGGCAATAAAATGTAAACCAAGAAAGAGAATATTTACTTACTGAGATAAGATAAAAAGATGAAGATAAAATGAATAATATTGGGAATGCAACACAACATTGTCTACTCTCAAACTAGGATTACCTGTGAGACGGACTGGATAAATACATATGCAAATAAAGATCCATGACATGAGTACAAATATTCATTCTCATCATAGGTAGGTAGGTAGGTACCCTGTCAGTCGTGTAGGTGTTTAGATATTTTGATAAAATAATACAATATTAGGAATTTGTAAAGTAAATTATGATATATTGAATTGAACTATTTAGTTGATAATATTATATACTATACCTTGGACAGCTCATCGCACCAACATCTCGGTGCTCAATGAACTCAAACTCGACCAACAATATCCGTCCATGGTTCGTCTAAGCCGAATCGTCAAATACTTCGGTCACATCTACTACTACTACTACACAGCCTTTTCACGGCCCACTGCTGGGCACAGGCCTCTCATTACGAGAGGGTTTGGGCTGAAGTCCCCATGCGGGCCCAGTGCAGATTGGGGACTTCACACACATCTTTGAATTACTTCGCAGATGTGTGCAGGTTTCCTCACGATGTTTTCCTTGACCGAATAGCTCAGTGGTAAATTCAAATTGAATTTCGCACATAAGTAAACTTACAGGTGCGAGCCGAAATCGAACCCCCGACCCTCTGCATGAAAGGCGGTGGGTCGAACCACTAGGCCTCCACGGCTTACCTTCAGTCACATAACTCGTGGAAATCCGACAAGTTGGAGAGACTAATGCTGAAGGGAAAAGACCCAGAGAGAGGAGGCCGAACAGGTGCCGCCGGTAAATGCGGCGATGCACCAGGGCGAAGATCGCTGCACATGGAAGACCGTCACAAGAAGTATGTGCCGGAGGAGGAGGATAATGTAACGAAATACACACGGATTTTTATCCTTTGATTAAAAATAGTAGTAGAAATAAATAATCATATCTAGATTAAAAATATTTCTATAATGTCAAGTAAAATATATCAAAAGTTTCACTAGTTTTATTTTTCCCCTTTACAAATATTTATTATAGAAAAAAGAAAAAAAAAATACAAAAAGTTGAAAAAGTGAGGATCGAACCCACGACTTCCACGATTTATACTTCATAAAAAGAAATCACAAAAACCACAGCGCCACAGAAGCTCTGTGATTCTCGGCGAAATTAAGCCTTGGTTTCCACTACGTTTCACTACCTCAGTATGTGTGCGTGAGTTCATTCTCGGCAGACTTGTCGCCTTTTTTCCTAAATGAAAGGTGATGTACGGATAATTATGTGAAATTGAGATGTATAATATATCCCTTCAATCGCATAGTCCATCAAAGTGTACCTTTGGGCTTGGAATTTGGCGTAAATCCTGAAAATTACAATATCTACCACCCGCGCCATCTATTATCGTAGAGGCTACATAAACCCGTGAGTTATCACCTTAACGCGTTTGAATTTCTATAAAAATACCGTCTAGAAATATGGCATTTATAAATCTGTCGATGTATGCATATAATATGGATAATATTTCTGTTATATTTAGTTTTACATTGTTTGATATAATAAACTGGAGTAAAGTTGGATTAATGGTCCGAGTTAGAGGTTACTTTGGAATTAAATTGTATCGAGGGAAGTTTCGTGAAACGTGTAATGAAAGCTACCAATGTAAGGATGATATAATCAAATGTAACATATGTTTTTTCGTATTTTTAACTTTGAACATTTCTTAGAAAAGTATGATCTTAAATGACGATGCGGGTCAGGGAACGGCCTTAACACCTTAGCTCCATTATTATGTCGTCATGATTAGATAATAGCTTCATAATGTTAATTAGCTTATAGCTATTGCCCGCGACTTCGTATGCGCATAAATATTAAAACGTAAAATCCCGTTTTCTCTCGTTCCCGTGGTAATTTTGTGTTCTCGACACTCCCCGAGGAACGTACGTTCGTACGTACGTACATACCAAATTCCAGGTTCCCAGGGTCCAGTGGTTTCGGCTGTGCTTTGCATCAGCCCGTAACGGAAGAGTTTTAAATGGCTTCGAGAAAAGGATGGTACGGCAGCGCCCTATTTATTGCTCGACTTGGCGAGGGCACTACCGAGCCCCCAGATATATATTGATTGACAATGAATGTTAATGACATCCTATAGAAGCCGTGGTAGCCTAGTGGTTTAGCTAACGCCTCTCATGCAGAGGGTCAGGCAGGGGTTCGAATATGACTCGCACCTCTGAAATTGGTTATGTGCGAAATTCAATTTGAATTTACCACTGAGCTTTTCGGTGAAGGAAAACATCGTGAGGATACCTGCACGCATCTGCGAAGTAATACAAGGATGTGTGTGAGGTCCCCAATCCGCACTGGGCCCGCGTGGGGACTAAAGCCCAAACCCTCTCGAGATGAGATGAGGCCTGTGCCCAGCAGTGGGCCGTAAATAGGCTGCTGTGCTGGTGATGATGGTGGAACATCCCACAGAGTGTTTCTTTCTCATGTAGGGGCGATATTCGAATTCTTTAAATAGGGATATCGCTGTTCCCTATAGGATCACTCACGCGTCGCGTGAGCTTTAAGCTTTAAGATTTAAAGTTCAACTTGAAGCGTGAGCGATCCTATAGGGAACAGGGAGATCCCTATTTTAAGATTTCGAATATAGCCCCATGCTACTTAAACAGCGACATCTATTATCGCATTTACTACTTATTTCGGGCGTACGCTGACTTGTTTGAAGGTTGTCATTCTAAGTTTACGTTACTTCTTCTATGGTATTTATTATTTATTGTGTACTAGCTTCTGCCCGCGACTTCGCCCGCCTGGAATTCGGTTATCGCGCTCCCGCGGGAACAATGCGCTTTTCCGGGATAAAAAGTAGCCTATGTCCTTTCCCGGGACTCCAACTATCTCCATGCCAAATTTCATCCAAATCAGTCCAGCAGTGCGTCGAGGTGGCAGTGGGCGGGGCACATTGCTCGCAGGACTGATGGCCGATGGGGCCGGAAAGTTCTCGAGTGGCGTCCGCGAACCGGGAGACGAGCTGTCGGTAGGCCTCCAACAAGATGGAGCGACGACCTCGTGAAGGTCGCGGGAAACCGGTGGAAGCATTAGCACAGGACCGGTCTGAGTGGCGAGCCTTGGGGGAGGCCTATGTCCAGCAGTGGACGTCTTTCGGCTGAAATGATGATGATGATGATGAGTCCAGCAGTTGAAGCGTGAAGAGAGAACAGACAGACAGACAGAGTTACTTTATGGATTTATTGTGAATGAAAAACTATCCATTTTGCAGCTACGCCGCCGTGTTCTGTGCGTGTTGGTTAATATGCGTTTGGCGCAACTAACGATCGAACGGCGAGAACGCGACCGGTTGCGGAATAGTGTCGAGCACTTAATACTTAGATGTTTTTTTCGATATCGATGAAACTTTCAAACTCTATATTTAAAATGCAGACCAACCAAATGCGAAAGCACACCCGTATTTTAACCGACTTCGAAAAAAGGAGGAGGTTCTCAATTCGTCTGTATGTTTTTTTTTTTGTATGTATGTTCCGCGATTACTCCGTCAATTGTGAACCGATTTTGATGGATCTCTTTTAATCGAAAGGTGGTATCTTCGAATTGGTCCCATTTAAATTCGGTTCAGTTCTGATCATGGAATCCTTGAGAAAATGAGGGAACTCCTCACGATTTGTTAGCACGTGTATGATTTTGGCATCAATTTCAAAGACTACAGTGAGACTTACGTCCCATCGTACTCATGTTTGGAAAGTGTAGCCGAAAAATTTTTTTTTAATAAAAAAATAAACCCGATTTCAAACTCTGGCAGCCTACAAAGTCGGTGTCAAGTGAACCGACCCAAAGCTGATGACAATCTTATAATTGACACCGACTTTGTAGGCTAGTCGGGTTTTTTTTTTATGATGCCAATTGAATTCATGATTAATAGTAGTTTTATTTACATTATTGCAGAGGCCGCCAAGTAGCGCATTGCGAGTCAGTTAGAAGTTCTTTTATACGAGCCCGGCCATCACCGTTGCGGCCGAGGTGTGTATTGCTGTTCTCAAACACTCGCGATCAAACACGAGAAGAAATTGTTGAATTTCAAAACATGTAATAAAGTATCGATCTAAAGTTATAGCCCACCAAAGGAAGCAAAACTTAGGGGAAATAATACATGTGTGTGCGAATTTTATAATAGTTGTAGGTGAAGGTGCCTTAAACAACATACTAAAAGTCCTGATGGGGGGGAGCGCCGCTAACGTGTGGGGGGGGGGTCCAAAGGTCCCTTTTTTTGGTTTTTCGTAAATATCTCGTAAACGATAACCCGCAACAAAAAAAGTTCTAAGACATAAATAATTTACATTAAATTTTCTACAAAACGATATACACACTTTTTTGCTAGTGTAAATATTGAAATAGATAATGAAGGGTAAAGTTAACGATAAACGATTTTACGCGTGGGTTCGGGATTTGGTCCGCTGTACCCTGATTCTTTTTAGATAAGGGATCATACTTGACACAGTTGTACTTTGGATAATTCTGAGTGGATTCATACTAAGGGCCACCGCGGGACACCGCTCGGTTGGTAGGGGGAGAGGGGGAAACTTTGCTTCCGCCGCGCTTTAGTTAGACCCATATATTTCCTAAAATTGTAAGAGTTAAGAGATGCTGTTTATTGCGAAATGATCCTTACTAAATGCTTCATCAAATGTAATCCATAAGTTTTCATTTTTATTGGTGGTTTTTCTTAACTTTTGATCGATATTACAAATTTCTAAATTTAACAATTTCTTTTAGTAAGTTTGATATAAAAATGTATGGTGATGTGCAGTGCCACTTTTTCAAAAGTTGGCGCATGTAATGCAGATTTGAACATGGTATAACAATACTGTCTACTTTAAATAATAAAGAAAATATTGAGAATATTAACCAACTACTCTGAATTTTTCTATATATCATGGGCCATTTAAATTGTTAATTTCAAGGAATTTCATTTAAAATTGAAGCCAGTTTATCACATTTAAAGAATAAAAATTGAATTAGTCCACTTGATTAACAGAAAATGCTGTTTGAGGCTGTCAAACCTATTCACGCTTCAACCGCTGGACCGATTTGGATAAAATTTGGCATGGATATAGTTGGAGTCCCGGGAAAGGACATAGGCTACTTTTTATCTCGGAAAAACGCATAGTTCCCCGCGGGAGCGCGATAAGCGAATTCTACGCGAGCGAAGTCGCGGGCAGAAGCTAGTATTTAATAAATTCTACGCGGACGAAATCGCGGGCAGCGATGCTAGCTAGGTACAGGTTTCCACAACTTAGAAGGCGCGTGGATTAAGCAAAAATAAACTCTGCGCCAACGGATTAAGTGCTTCACCGCGCGCCTTCTAAGTTGTGTCGTACTGTATTACTTAATTTTATGAATCTAGCTATTAAAATATTATTTTTGTGTCGTTAATGCGATAGACACGTACCTATTAGAAAGATAAGACGGACTAAGTCCACGGAATAATAGATTGCACAACAAACAGGCGTTCATTAGACATTTATCAAAAACGTTGTGCATAATTATATTCTAAAACTAGCTTTCGTAGGCAACGCATTCGAGATCTTATGATTTCTTAATGGGGGATCATAGGATATCGGTTTTCATGGGCCGCAGTGACCCACTTACCATCAGGTGGGCTGTGCGCTCGTTTGCCTATACCATTGGTATAAAAACCGGCCAAGTGCGTGTCGGGCCACGCGCAAATTATAGGGTTCCGAAGTTGCCCACAGTACCTTTCTAAGACTTATTAGCATCTAGCTAACCTGTGGTATGACGTGCCCGCCCGACGCCCCTGCCGCTCGAGAAAAATCATCATTATAAGTTGGTCGACTATTACTCGTAAGTTTGTACAGCCTACTTAGCTCTGATAGTTTTCCTTTCAACTACGTTATATATGCCATAACCGTGATTTTTTTCAGCCATCCAAATACCACCATTTAGCTGGCAGGGGGGGGGGGGACACGTGACTCTAACAAAAAATAGCACTTTAAAGCTTAATATTTCACAAACGCATCACTTAATCAAGAAATAGTTTTAACAAACCTACAATATTTTTTTAAGACCTATTCAACGATATGCCGCACCATGGGGTACGCAAGAAAAAAAAAATACATCCCCACTTTACGAGTAGGGGAGGTACCCTATAAAAAAAAATATTTCAAAATTTTATTGTACCACTTTGTCAGCGTAACTAATATGCATATTCATGCCAAATTACAGCTCTCTAGACCTAAGCATCTCCGAGCAATAGTGCGGACAGACGGACGGACGGACGGACGGACGGACATGGCGAAACTATAAGGGTTCCTTGTGGACTTCGGAACCCTAAAAAATGGGCGAGTTGGGCGCGAGTTGCGCGCCGGCTAGATTCAGGCGGGGTGCTTCCGTGGCCATTCTGTATGTAGTACTATTAAATATTCTGTGCCGAGATGCCCAGTGCGAATTGGGGATGTACGAGTATGTACGTCTATGTTAAACTATACTTACTAGAAACTTTTCTCATGACATAATGCTGCGCGAATGCTCATGATATATACTTCCCAGAGCCCCTCCTCCCCAAACAAAAATCCTGGATCCCCACATGGCCTGCAGGTTACCAGGTACCTACCCACGACCAAGTCTCGGCGTGTTCCTAATTTAGATATGGGAAGTCCCGTATCCCCGTTTACCGACTCGAATAAGCCTCTTGCTTGTTTTTCGGTCTTGCAAATATCTTGGTCCTTTCTACTACTACTACTGCTACTATAGCCTATTTGCGTCCCACTGCTGAGCACAGGCCTGCTCTCATCACGAGAGGGTTTGGGCTATAGTCCCCACGCGGGCCCAGTGCGGATTGGGGACTTTGAATTACTTCGCAGATGCGTGCAGGTTTCCTCAAGATGTTTTCCTTCACCGAAAAGCAGTGGTAAATTCAAATTGAATTTCGCACATAAGTAAACTTAGAGGTGCGAGCCGGAATCGAACCCCCGACCCTTTGCATGAGAGGCTGTAGCTCGGTAGGTCGAACCACTAGGCCCCACGGCTTTTCTGATTCTTGATCCTTTCTGCTTTCCAGGAATAGAACGCGTTGATTCGAGCAGCGATGGTCTGCAAGGGTGGCACACAGACTTCGATGAATGGATATGCAGGTTCGAAGCCAGGCTCGTATCAAGGTAACAGTCGATTTTCACTTACGATGGCTAAAATAAATATCTTGGGACTTTTCACAGGAATTGACCTAGCAATTAAAGAAAATGTTACCTGTTAACGATAACCCACCAAAAACGTTTTTTTAATACAGTTGCTCAAAAAGTGCTACTTTACGTAGCTGTTTAGCGTGCGCAAAGTTGGTTTTTGCGAACTAGTGCTTTTCTCTTTTCCCAGTGACTCAATCATCACAGACATGTGAGATTAATAATTCAGTCAGCCAAACACTTAATTTACCAGGAAAAACTTTCAATATCACACTCAATAATAGTACAAATTGTGCCATTAACTATTATGTAAATAAAAAATAAATAAATAAAGATAGAAGAATTTTTTATTAGGAGATTTTTTTAATTTTTGTAGGACTTTATTATTTTTCAGTTCTATTGCAATTACAAAATTAATAATATAAACGTTTCTAATTCCTTACTTGTTGTTTTTCTTATTTTTTCGCAACTGTATTAAAAAACGTCGTTCGATACACGTGCGGAAGTGTCATTCTTCACTCGTCCCGAGTCTTGCCATATCTCGTTACTCGTGAAGTAATGACACACTTTCCGCACTAGTATCGAAATGTACTATTATATAAAGTGATATCAGGACGAGTGCCTACATTACATATTGTTAAGATATAAGAATGCAAACCAGCCTTCATGAATGTAAACAACGCTTTGTAAACTGGCCACTTGTTAAATTTAATTTTCTTGTTTTTGTCTCTGGTCTGCTGCTGTATTATCTATGGTGCCGAAAAGTGAAAATACATTTTTGTCGAATTCAAGTTTATTTCTTAATATAAATATCCAACCATCTCACTGACAACTCCTTCACATATTGCTTGCATTTAAAAAAAAGTTGTAAGATTGAAAAGGAAAAACTCTATCGCGTGACATCAAATGGATGTATGAAGTACTTACTTCTTATGACGAACTCGAATTTAAATAAGTACATATTCTTTTTATAATTTTACGGTAGATGGTTTTAAAGTTAATTAAAAATACCTACTTATGGGTGAGAAATTAACAACCCCTTTCTGATCTCTGAAACTACTGGGCCTAAAATTTTGGCAAAAAATACAGAGCTCAGTTCCTTGACCTAGATAAAAGAAGACTACAGGATGACAAACATGAAAACAAGCTATTCCCGTCCGTACCAAAAAGTGTGAAATAAGGTACCTAAAGATAGTTATTTTTGCATTTGTTTCATGAACATGATCATAGGGACCCCCCAGCCAGACAATTCCAGTTTAGAATTCTTGTCTGATACGGCAAGCGTATTATCATCCGTAGCAATAGACTTGGTAGCCGATCTCGAGCATGAACTCAGTCCGGGATTCACCCTTTGTACCACCAAGGCGGTACAAAATGTCAACTCGGAAGTCTAGTTCCTGCTTAAGGTCTGCTTAATCATTACTACGGATCAAGACCAAGGGGCACAAATAATTGTTTAGGAGTGACACGCTCTGGGATGGGAGAAGACGATCAACTAGCCGCAACCGGTCGATCACAATCAGCCGGCTATGCAGCTCTGAGCACAGAATAAGTACCTAATAGTACTCTGAGCCAAATTACCAAATTACCGCAGTGCCTCAAGTCGAAAGTCTTCGACCAGTGTGTGTTGCCAGTGATGACTTATGGTTCCGAAACGTGGGCGCTTACGATGGGCCTCATAAGAAAGCTCAAAGTCACTCAGAGGGCAATGGAGAGGGCTATGCTCGGGGTTTCTCTGCGTGATAGAATCAGAAATGAGGATATCCGCAGTCGAACTAGGGTCACCGACATAGCCCGAAGAATTGCGAGCCTTAAGTGGCAGTGGGCGGGGCACATTGCTCGCAGGACTGATGGCCGTTGGGGCCGGAAAGTTCTCGAGTGGCGCCCGCGAACCGGGAGACGAGCTGTCGGTAGGCCTCCAACAAGATGGAGCGACGACCTCGTGAAGGTCGCGGGAAACCGGTGGAAGCAAGTAGCACAGGACGGGTCTGAGTGGCGAGCCTTGGGGGAGGCCTATGTCCAGCAGTGGACGTCTTTCGGCTGAAATGATGATGACTCTGAGCCAATATATGCCTAAATTGGCTAGTAGGAGTGATTAGTATAAATATCTACTTAGTACCTAAGTACTCAATTATCTCCAAGTTCGGCTGATGTCAGCGGAAATTCGTTTGATGCTATTAATTAACAATTAATATAGTAGGTAAGTAATTAGACAGAATCGTTGATATAATTACTGTGCTTTAACATAACATAAGTGCAAATTAGCTGTTAATTATATTGCGATTCGCACACAAGTTAACTTATGTGCGAAATTCAATTTGAATTTACCACTGAGCTATTCGGTGAAGGAAAACATCGTGAGGAAACCTACACGCATCCGCGAAGTATTTCAAAGATGTGTGTGAACTCCCCAATCCGCACTGGGCCCGCGTGGGGACTATAGCCCAAACCCTCTCGTGATGAGAGGAGGCCTGTGCCCAGCAGTGGGACGCAAAAAGGCTGTAGTAGTAGTATATTGCAATACCACATTAACCAGTGACTTGGACGATGGCTTAGAGTTTCATACCAAATTTCAACCCCCCCCCCCATTTCATCCCCTCTCCTTATTTCAGAATCCCAAATATACAAAATTTCATTTCAATCCCTTCAGTAGCTTACGCGTAGGTATAAAACTATCAGATAGAATAACTTTTGCAATTTTGAAATTTAGAATTATAAATGTCTTCCTTCACGTCGAAACGACTGGAGCGATTTCGATGAAATTCGGTATGGAGATAGTTTGAGAACCTGGGATTTCTTATCCCAATATTTTCACGAGAACGGGTATTATTATTTATATTTTCATTTTCAGATCTTCAAAGCAGTTACAGAATCCGACCAGTATACCAGAACTAGAAGTCAAGTTCACAGCGCGAATAAACCTAGAAAAGGCAGAACCACCGCCAAGTTCGTTGTCACTGCAAGAAATCATCGTCGACGGTTTCCTGATAGCGCAGAAAAGAAAAGAGCCTAGAAGAACAACCGAGAATTGCTTCAATTTATTCAAGAAGAATGATGATTTCACTCACTATGATTACGTACCCTTGACGCTAGTAAATGGAAATGGTAGAAAGAGTTTGTACAAGTACATCCGGTCGAAAATATGAGAATAGATTTGTTCCAGTGAAATGAAGTGGTAATTTAGCTAGAGCAGGCAAAAAAGTGAGTCGCTATCAGATATAACAAACAAGGATGACCATAAAAAATTTCTGAACTGAACATGCACTCTAACGTCTTGACAATAACATCGTGTTCAGTTATTTATTTATGATCATCTTGTTTGCTTCCTTATATCTGATCATCAGGCGATTCTATAGTACATCTTACAACGTTCAAAGCTTTTGCCTGCTCACAGACTTTGGAGATGAGAACACTATTGGTCGTCGGTGGTGACAAGGGCGGATCCAGGGGGGGTCATGAGGGTCATAACCCCCCTTTGGCAGGACTAGGTCTACTGCTATTATGTATTTTTAACCTCTGACGCGAAAAAGGGGGGGTTTGTATGTTGTGACCCCCCCCCCCCCTGAGTCGAAATCTGGATCCGCCCTTGGGTGGAGATATTGTCATTGTCGACCTCTCTTAGGAACCAGCGACGCGATGAGCGCTTCAAGTCGCTTGACGCGCCGCCCAACGACTCGCGCATCTCCATCCCTGATAGACGCCTCAGAGAGAGCGAAGACTTTCTTTAATGCTAAAGACGGGGATATAGGCAGGCGGCCCACCCGATGGAAAGCGGTCCAGGGGCGTCACCAGTCTGTGGAAACGAAACCATCCCGCTCTATGTGTCTATCCATAGATTGCCTCTTGATGTGGACGTGTGAAAAGTTCTGTCGTTAAAAGTTCGGCTCAATTTTCCAAATCAGAATAAGTATCTATTTGTGAATCCGTGTGGCAAACAATCGTGACTTGATAACGATTGATGAACGCCGGCTGCGCGCACGAAAAAACATAACGCAATGTATGTCCATGTATGTCCTCATGGCGATGTATGTCCTACGTAACGGGACATATTCATTAATGTTTTCTTATGACGTTATCACGTAAAATTATCGTTCATAAACCGACTTTATAGACAACCGTTTTTTTTTACTAGCGTTTTACGATACCGTATAGACTGCGGAAAATCTTTACGGACTTGGCAACTTTCTCGCTTTACTTGTTTATTAATTGTGATGCAGCAGATATTGTTGAAATATTTAAATACTGTGCCACAATATTTTTTATAGTTATAACATTTGTGTAGATATCCTTGTAAAATAAAATGTAAATATAGCGAATTATCATTTATAGTACCTAAGTACTTATGTTTTAAATTTGGCGTTTTATTTCCATTGAGAGCGGAATTCATCGTCAATTATCTTCATCATTTTGAAATGTCATGTCTTCAGTGACACTCGCAAGATTAAACGAATCGATTTACGTATGATTCATTAAAATCGACCCACGCGTTTGATCTCTAGAGTGCCACAAAGGATCAAACATACATATACAGGTAAAAACATTACCTTTGCGGTGCGCAGTCGGGGTAAAAATAGGTTGATCCAATGATGAATCTAATACGAGTAGGTTAATTTCTTCTATCCGTCACGATTTCTAAAAGTCGTGCCATTTTTTGCGTGCTCATTACTTGGGTACCTAATGAAGTGACATACGTAATTCACTGGGGTGTTATTCGAGCCTGTAAATAGGTACAGGGTTGTAGTAGGGATATGGAATTTCCACATCCCTAAAATAACGTTTCATTATTGAAAACTTCAGTGATAATTTGATACATTGAATTCCGCACACTTAAGTAGCAATCACCTACAACACCTACGGTCTGAGTGAATGGTGAAAGGTCCTTCCGGATAGCTACCACTGTCTTACTCGCCCTGTCGCCAAATAGCAGTGCCCGCACTGTTGAGTTCCGCGATGGTATCGGTAAGGGGGTAAAGAAGCTCGTGAAATTACTGTCATAGAGGCATTCCATCTCAGGCCTCAAGGTTGGAAACTACTACTACTATCACACGGCGGACACGGCCTATAAAAGCACGATTTGAACACAATTCGAATGAAGTGTCAATGTGCGTGCGGGGACGTATGTACACTTGTAAATGTGTGTGTGTGTACCAGTACGCGGGCCAATGATTCACTCTACTCTCCATCTCCGGATGAAACAAATGACGGTAAGGGCGAGTTGGGCGCGAGTTGCGCGCCGGCTGGATTCAGGCGGGTGTTCCGTGCCGTGTGGCCATTCTGTATGTAGTACTATTAAATATTCTGTGCTACTACTATAGCCTAATTGTGTCCCACAGCTGTGGACGAGAGGGTTTGGGTGGTAGTCGCCACGCAGGCCTCGGGTCCCGGGAAAGGACATAGGCTACTTTTTATCCCGGATGAACGCATAGTTCCTGCGGGAACGCGATAACCGAATTCCGCGCGGGCGAAGTCGCGGGCAGAAGCTAGTGTATTATTATTAATTTAATGAAGTTCCTTTCCTGATTCATAGAAAACTGTAATTTTGGTTTATTCTAATTAAAAAAATAGTTATTTGTTATGCAAGGCTGCAAAGTTGTTGTTTGCTGTGAGTGCGTGATTGAGACCCGAGTGAACGAAGGATTCTAGGGTTGAACCACGAGCGAAGCGAGTGGTTCAAATATAGAATCCTGAGTGTAACGAGGGTTTCAAGGCACGAGACAGCAAACGACTTTGCTGCTGAGCGCAACACAAAATTTTTCACCTCACGCGCGATTTTTCGGGAAGAAGACTTAGTTCGGCGTCACGTACAGTTTTTGCTAACTCTGGAGGAGTTAAATTCGTATCTTCATCGCTAGAATCGCTCATATTTTCTTTATTACTTCGTATAGGTATTCTAAATTACAAAACCAGCAATCTAAAACTTTTTTTTTAATGTTTTTTTTTCCGGAGGTTGCGTTCCAAATCACTTCTACTCGTACTTCAAGATTCAATTATTCATTGAATACAGTTAAAATATACACACATTTAAGTATTTTTGTGATAAAACATAGTGAAATAATGAAATACATCTGAAACGGTGTATTATTAATATAATTTTATTAATGATGATATTAAGTAAATTGAACCTTTATTTTAATAAAACTCTCACGACGAATTGCGTTTCAGAACGTATCGTTGTTTTTTTATTGTGACAGTGGCGTCATGCGTCGTTCGAATTTCAAAAACACTTTCCACGCTAGCGGATAAAAACAACTTTTGCGCTCGGATATCAAGCTGCAAAACGACCACTTTCGAGCCAGTGAGGTGAAAAAGATATTATCTAACGGCTTTTTTTCCACCGCCACAACAATTTCCGTTTTGCCCAAAGGTTAACTGGCAGAGAATGCCTTATGGCATTAAGTTCGCCTTTTGTATTCGTTTTTTACTAATGTGCAATAAAGTTTTAAATTAATTAATTCTTCCAACAACAACATCAACGCATAAAATAAAAGTAAAAGTTCGTAGGGTTGGCAACGCATTGATTTTTTTATGAATTCTTATGTCCCTGACCGCTTACATTCACCCTACCACAATAAAATAAAACTCGTTTTTATCTCGCCTTCTATTTAAAATAATAACTTACTGTCCTTTCATTTTACAACGTTCAAAGCTTTTGCCTGCTCACAGACTTTGGAGATGAGAACACTATTGGTCGTCGGTGGTGACAAGGGCGGATCCAGGGGGGGGGTCATGAGGGTCATAACCCCCCCTTTGGCAGGACTAGGTCTACTGCTATTATGTATTTTTAACCTCTGACGCGAAAAAGGGGGGGTTTGTATGTTGTGACCCCCCCCCCCCCTGAGTCGAAATCTGGATCCGCCCTTGGGTGGAGATATTGTCATTGTCGACCTCTCTTAGGAACCAGCGACGCGATGAGCGCTTCAAGTCGCTTGACGCGCCGCCCAACGACTCGCGCATCTCCATCCCTGATAGACGCCTCAGAGAGAGCGAAGACTTTCTTTAATGCTAAAGACGGGGATATAGGCAGGCGGCCCACCCGATGGAAAGCGGTCCAGGGGCGTCACCAGTCTGTGGAAACGAAACCATCCCGCTCTATGTGTCTATCCATAGATTGCCTCTTGATGTGGACGTGTGAAAAGTTCTGTCGTTAAAAGTTCGGCTCAATTTTCCAAATCAGAATAAGTATCTATTTGTGAATCCGTGTGGCAAACAATCGTGACTTGATAACGATTGATGAACGCCGGCTGCGCGCACGAAAAAACATAACGCAATGTATGTCCATGTATGTCCTCATGGCGATGTATGTCCTACGTAACGGGACATATTCATTAATGTTTTCTTATGACGTTATCACGTAAAATTATCGTTCATAAACCGACTTTATAGACAACCGTTTTTTTTTACTAGCGTTTTACGATACCGTATAGACTGCGGAAAATCTTTACGGACTTGGCAACTTTCTCGCTTTACTTGTTTATTAATTGTGATGCAGCAGATATTGTTGAAATATTTAAATACTGTGCCACAATATTTTTTATAGTTATAACATTTGTGTAGATATCCTTGTAAAATAAAATGTAAATATAGCGAATTATCATTTATAGTACCTAAGTACTTATGTTTTAAATTTGGCGTTTTATTTCCATTGAGAGCGGAATTCATCGTCAATTATCTTCATCATTTTGAAATTTCATGTCTTCAGTGACACTCGCAAGATTAAACGAATCGATTTACGTATGATTCATTAAAATCGACCCACGCGTTTGATCTCTAGAGTGCCACAAAGGATCAAACATACATATACAGGTAAAAACATTACCTTTGCGGTGCGCAGTCGGGGTAAAAATAGGTTGATCCAATGATGAATCTAATACGAGTAGGTTAATTTCTTCTATCCGTCACGATTTCTAAAAGTCGTGCCATTTTTTGCGTGCTCATTACTTGGGTACCTAATGAAGTGACATACGTAATTCACTGGGGTGTTATTCGAGCCTGTAAATAGGTACAGGGTTGTAGTAGGGATATGGAATTTCCACATCCCTAAAATAACGTTTCATTATTGAAAACTTCAGTGATAATTTGATACATTGAATTCCGCACACTTAAGTAGCAATCACCTACAACACCTACGGTCTGAGTGAATGGTGAAAGGTCCTTCCGGATAGCTACCACTGTCTTACTCGCCCTGTCGCCAAATAGCAGTGCCCGCACTGTTGAGTTCCGCGATGGTATCGGTAAGGGGGTAAAGAAGCTCGTGAAATTACTGTCATAGAGGCATTCCATCTCAGGCCTCAAGGTTGGAAACTACTACTACTATCACACGGCGGACACGGCCTATAAAAGCACGATTTGAACACAATTCGAATGAAGTGTCAATGTGCGTGCGGGGACGTATGTACACTTGTAAATGTGTGTGTGTGTACCAGTACGCGGGCCAATGATTCACTCTACTCTCCATCTCCGGATGAAACAAATGACGGTAAGGGCGAGTTGGGCGCGAGTTGCGCGCCGGCTGGATTCAGGCGGGTGTTCCGTGCCGTGTGGCCATTCTGTATGTAGTACTATTAAATATTCTGTGCTACTACTATAGCCTAATTGTGTCCCACAGCTGTGGACGAGAGGGTTTGGGTGGTAGTCGCCACGCAGGCCTCGGGTCCCGGGAAAGGACATAGGCTACTTTTTATCCCGGATGAACGCATAGTTCCTGCGGGAACGCGATAACCGAATTCCGCGCGGGCGAAGTCGCGGGCAGAAGCTAGTGTATTATTATTAATTTAATGAAGTTCCTTTCCTGATTCATAGAAAACAGTAATTTTGGTTTATTCTAATTAAAAAAATAGTTATTTGTTATGCAAGGCTGCAAAGTTGTTGTTTGCTGTGAGTGCGTGATTGAGACCCGAGTGAACGAAGGATTCTAGGGTTGAACCACGAGCGAAGCGAGTGGTTCAAATATAGAATCCTGAGTGTAACGAGGGTTTCAAGGCACGAGACAGCAAACGACTTTGCTGCTGAGCGCAACACAAAATTTTTCACCTCACGCGCGATTTTTCGGGAAGAAGACTTAGTTCGGCGTCACGTACAGTTTTTGCTAACTCTGGAGGAGTTAAATTCGTATCTTCATCGCTAGAATCGCTCATATTTTCTTTATTACTTCGTATAGGTATTCTAAATTACAAAACCAGCAATCTAAAACTTTTTTTTTTAATGTTTTTTTTTCCGGAGGTTGCGTTCCAAATCACTTCTACTCGTACTTCAAGATTCAATTATTCATTGAATACAGTTAAAATATACACACATTTAAGTATTTTTGTGATAAAACATAGTGAAATAATGAAATACATCTGAAACGGTGTATTATTAATATAATTTTATTAATGATGATATTAAGTAAATTGAACCTTTATTTTAATAAAACTCTCACGACGAATTGCGTTTCAGAACGTATCGTTGTTTTTTTATTGTGACAGTGGCGTCATGCGTCGTTCGAATTTCAAAAACACTTTCCACGCTAGCGGATAAAAACAACTTTTGCGCTCGGATATCAAGCTGCAAAACGACCACTTTCGAGCCAGTGAGGTGAAAAAGATATTATCTAACGGCTTTTTTTCCACCGCCACAACAATTTCCGTTTTGCCCAAAGGTTAACTGGCAGAGAATGCCTTATGGCATTAAGTTCGCCTTTTGTATTCGTTTTTTACTAATGTGCAATAAAGTTTTAAATTAATTAATTCTTCCAACAACAACATCAACGCATAAAATAAAAGTAAAAGTTCGTAGGGTTGGCAACGCATTGATTTTTTTATGAATTCTTATGTCCCTGACCGCTTACATTCACCCTACCACAATAAAATAAAACTCGTTTTTATCTCGCCTTCTATTTAAAATAATAACTTACTGTCCTTTCATTTTATGAACAACCCACGATAAGAAGAGTCGATAAGATTAATTTGCCAATTACTTAGATATTGTTATTTTTATATTGTAGAGAGGTTAGTTTTGGACGCTACAGTGAATGACATCAATAGTTTAGTGAATGTATCCTGAAAAATGAAGTGGAAACCAATGAGAGAGTGGTTCCAGGATGTGCCGTGGGGGAAGCTGGCCAGTATGTATAGAAATACATTACCCATCTAGTTCCAGAATACAAACTAAATAGGTACCTATAGTACCTATGCATGCTTGGTTCGTATAATGTAGAGATCTTCTACTATCTAAAGTCCCGCGCCTTAACATTTCAAAACGCTTCAATGTATTTAAAAAGCACCACCAACACTCTCAACACATGTGTGCGTGCTGAGAAAGCCATCAACTCTATGCGTTGAGAGTGTTGGTGGGGCTTTTTAAATAATAATAAAAAAATTGAACCATTTTGAAACGTGAAGGCGCGGGACTTTAGATAGTTAGAAGATCTCTACTACTACTACTACTATTACTACTACAGCCTATTTGCGGCCCACTGCTGGGTACAGGCCTCCTCTCATCACGAGAGGGTTTGGGCTATAGTCGCCACGCGGGCCAAGTGCGGATTGGGGCCTTCACACACATCTTGGAATTACTTCGCAGATGCGTGCAAGTTTCCTCACGATGTTTTCCTTCAAAGCTCAGTGGTAAATTCAAATTGATCGTATAATGTAGGTGCAGTATACCTAATAGGTACCAAATAGGTACCTACTATCGTACAAAGACGCGAACGTATTTGTGCAACATAATATTTTAGTGTGCAGATTACGTTCAGTTTGTATTGAGGTGTGATGTAAGTAAGGGTCGTTTTATACTTTAAATTTTTGATTATGATACAAAACATATTTTCATTTATTTTCCCCAAAAATATATAAAATGTAGTACTGGGGCCTATATTCGAAGTCTAGCTAGTCAGGGATCTTCCTGTTCCCTATAGGATCGTTCACGCGTCGCGTGAACTTTAAGCAGCTAGAAGTTCAACTTGACGCGTGAGCGATTCTTTAGGGAACGGGAGATCCCTATTTAAGACTTCGAATATAGCCCCTGCATTCTGTACTTATTTTTCTTGTAAAGGTTTGATTGAAGTTTATCCTACTTGACCCATCGGTTCGGTTCTACCTACAGGGTCTCGCGTAAACATACCGCATTTTGGATTTTGAACGATGTCTACGGCATAGCCTAGCAAAGACTTTCTTTCAATAAAAATATTCAATAGTCGACAAGATACTTTCTCACTGAAGGTAAAACATTGTGTTTCTCCCGTACCTATCATCCGCTTGCTTAGATTGCAACACGCGAACTCACGTCAAAAAATTACTCTGCCTTGCAAAACAATAACAATACTATAATTTTGATGTTATTGTTTGGCAAACGCTCACACAGGCCACCTGATGGTCAGCAGTCGCTGTGCGCCATGGTCACAATAAGAGATCATCGAATGCGTTGCCAACCCTCATCGACCCTACATGGGGCCTAAGATAGAATGCCTCTATGCCAGTAATTTCACCGGCTGCCGGAACACAACCGCCATTTGGCGTCAGGTTAGCGAGGGTGGTAAATATGACCTATACATAGAGATCTTCTACTATCTAAAGTCCCGCGCCTTCACATTTCAAAACGCTTCAATTTTTATATTATTATTTTAAAAGCACCACTAACACTCTCTACGCATAGTTGATGGCTGTCTCAGCTCGCACACATGTGTTGAAAGTGTTAGTGGTGCTTTTTAAATACATTGAAGCGTTTTGAAATGTGAAGGCGCGGGACTTTAGATAGTAGAAGATCTCTACCTATATTCGAAGTCTTTAATTAGGGATCTCGCTAATAATCGATCTTTAAAGTTCAACTTGACGAGTGAGCGATCCTATAGGGAACAACGCGATCCCTATTTAAGACTTCGAATACATAGGCCTAGGTAGGCATCAGAAAATTAAGCAGCATAGTCTCGAATCTTACCCACTGCCTTCTGTCTGCCAAATACCAGTGTTGTGTTCCGGTAAGGGATTAAGGCAGCCGGTGAAATTACTGGCACAGAGGCAATCTTAGACCTCAGGGTAGGCAACGCATTCGAGATCTTATGGTTTCTTAATAAGGAATCGTAAGATTTCATTGGCCATAGACCGTAGTGACCGGTTACCGTCACGTGGACGGTCGGTGTGCTCGTTTGCCTACCAATTAGGTACATGAAACAACTTCGTCTTCCAGTGGTATCCTGGGGCGATCAGTCGAAGCCGCCAGTTCTGATGGTTCACGGGTATATGGACAGTGCTGCGACCTTCTACCCACTGGTGCAGCTGCTGCCTGACACTTTCTACTACGTGGCCTTCGACCTACCTGGTAGGTAATCGTACAGTGATGAGATGTCGGGACCCATTATTAGGAAATCTTCCTAACGACTGTAGAAAGCGTTAGGCGTTACGTTCTTATTAACTACTTAGTCTTATTTTGTATTTTTAGAGACATCAAGAGGTAAAAACGGAACCCTTATAGGATCACTCGTGTGTCTGTATATCCGAGGTTATTTTGAAAAAAAAAATTCACCCCCGAGAAGGGGTGGCAACCACCCCCAGGGTGGTTGCGGAGTTCAAATCATTTTCACTTTTGAAGTTAAGGGTAAGATGAACCTAATTCCAAAATTGTATGCAATTCGGTTAACAGTAAAAAAAATTGGAGCAATAATACTTCAATGACTGCACTATCTGTCACGGTCGATTTTCTCCGAAACTACTGGACCGATTAAGTTGAAATTTGGTACGTATATGTAAGTTTGTGACCCAAAGGCGGACGTGTAACGTAAATAAATGAATCTTAAACATAGACCCTATTTTTGGGGGCTAAATTTGAAAAAATATTAATGAAGTTTTTCAAACTATATCGTGTGACATTTCAAATGAAAGTACTTCTTATGGGGATCTCAAATATATTTTTTTATTTCTTTTTTGATCAATACTTTTCGAGTTATTTAAGAAAACAGGCAAAAATGACCATTCCCCCCCCCCCCCCCCTTCTTTCCGAAACCACTGGACCTAAAATTTTGGAAAAAATACGGACGATAGTTATTGACCTATAGATTACAGGAAAATTATCAAGAAGTCCATGGTACTTGAAATCTATCATATATCATATAAGAGCTTATCCTGTGAAACGGTTTGAAAATGACGTCATTGAAAATAATCAAGGCTCGGAACCCTCTCCACGCGAGTTTAACTCGCTTCTTGGCCGGTTTATTTATATTTCTTACGCAGTCGGTTTTTTTGGTTTATATGACGATTAGTTATAAGTAGCTACCCACCAGCCTAATTTGGTTTGACCTGTATTTTTTTCAGGACACGGCAAATCCGACTCGCCGCCCGGGCTGCCAGTGACGAATCTGCACTTCGCAGACGTCATCCGTCAAATCGTTGAACGAATGGGATGGGACACCTTCATCTGCATAGCTCACTCTATGGGGTACCTCATCAGTAAGTACTTACTGTAACATGGTCGCCCTTTAGGTACAGAGATTTATGTGTTGCGAGGGATAATATGTGTTTGTGTTTACTTATGTGCGAAATGCAATTTGAATTTCCCACCGATCTTTTCGGTGAAGGAAAAAATCGTGAGGATAGTTATCCTCACGATTTTTTGGCTGGTGGGAAGCTACTTATAACTAATTGTCATATAAACCAAAAAAACCGAGTGCGTAAGAAATATAAAAAAAACCGGCCATTAAGCGAGTTAAACTCGCGTGGAGAGGGTTCCGAGCCTTGATTATTTTCAATGACGTCATTTTCAAACCGTTTCACAGGATAAGCTCTTTTATATGATAGATTTCAAGTACCATGGAATTCTAAAAATAATATTTCTGTAATCTATAGGTCAGTAACTATCCTCCATATTTTTTCCAAAATTTTAGGGCATGACTTCGCAGACGTATACAGTTGTATACGTCTGCGAAGTCATGCCCATTTTGAACTGAAACATTTTGTATGCCTTTGGGCGGAACATTAGTGATACGAATAACTCCAAGCTGTAACACCTTTAAACCTGTTTACAAAATAAATTACTTACTTTGACTTTGAAGTATTGCAAGGATCTGTGTGAAGTCCCTAATCCGCACTGGGCCCGCGTGGGGACTGTAGCCCAATAGTGAACTTGACACCGACTTTGTTGGCTGTCGGAGTTAGAAGGCAGTTTTTTTTTGGTTTCCAGGTAACTTCTACAACGCAGCGTTTCCCGGTCACATGACCAAGCTGGTGAACTTGGACGGACTGGTGGCGCTTGGGGCGCATGCCATGAGCGACGCCTATCCCACGTGGTTCGAGTATTCCTACGCCCGGTATTACAGGAGTTACTCCCCGTAAGTTTCCCTTTTCGAAACCACGAGGTGATTCTATAGGGAACGGAAAAGGAATCTCCCTATAGGTTCTCGGATAGATGTTATTCGAGACGTCAAAGTGACTGCTAAGTGAGTCACTAGATCCCACAGTCCAAACGTCTTTTGGCGTGAGATGGTTGTCCATTTAAGGCCGTGTATATGAGCGAGACGCACGGATGGGTAAATTGCGCTTCTCGGAATTTTATTGTACGAGTAATTTTCTATCGCGCAAAAATTGGGAGACTGCCTATCCTTACTTGGGTTGGGATATGGAAAATCGTATATCCCTATGTATGGACTCGAATAAGACCTTAAGGTCTACTCTTAGTCTCAATTTAATCTTATTCTAGTATTTGGGCCTTATGCTGATGGACAATCGCTAAGTATTTAGGGAAATGGGAGATCCTATAACAGAGAGTACATAATACTATCTCATATCTCCCATCCCATATTCCATATCTTTTTCTTATGCATATATAAAAATGAATTGCCGCGTGTTAGTCTGGCTAACGCTCGAGAACTGCTGGACCAAGTTCGTTGTTTTTTTTTGTTTCATTATCCGTGGTTCTGGGAAGGTTTAAAAAGAAAAAAAATTAAAAAATCTAAAGGAAAAGTGGTGATACGAAGTTCACCGGGGCAACTAGTTCCTAACATTTACGAGCTTGAATGAGGCCTTTTCTTTGGTTCCAGCTCTCCTAAACCAATATCCTACACATACGAAAAAGCAATCGCCGTGCTGACCAAGGCTAGAGGCATCACTGAAGACCAGGCAGCTATCTTGGCCACCAGGTGTTTAGCGGCTGTTGGAGACAGGACGTATAGGTATGGAACCAACATGGAAGTAGTAACTAATAACTGGACCGGTGTGACCGGACTGATGGTCGATGGGGCCAGAAAAATCTCGAGTGGCGTCCGCGAACCGGGAGACGAGCTGTCGGTAGGCCTCCAACAAGATGGAGCGACGAACTCGTAACAAGTAACGGAAACAAGTAGCACGAGACAGGTCTGAGTGGCGAGCCTTGGGGGAAGCCTATGTCCAGCAGTGGACGTCTTTCGGCTGACATGTTTATCGTCTCTGTGTGTGATGTAAAAGGCGTACCTCTCTTTAACCTTCTTCGTGGTCTCACCAAATGGTCCCAACGGAAGACCAGCGCTGGCATTTAATGCTAGCACATGCTGAGTTGGGACCATTTCGTGACAACACAACACAACACTTTTTCTTTTGTTCTGTATAAATGTTGCTCTTTTTGTCTTTTGTGTGTACACACACACAAAAGACAAAAAGAGCAACATTTAATGTGTAATGTCATGAATAAATTCGAATTCCATTTCAGATTGTCCTGGGACCCCAAAGTCAAGAAAATCGGCACCATGATTTTCACATTCGATTCTTTATACGCGATCTTTGCGAAAAACACTCCCACATTGAACGTTTTAGCGTCTGAGCCCAACGTGATGACTATAAACAAGGAGTTCTCTAAGAAAATGATGGAGAAAATGCAACGGGACACGTCTAATTTTCTCATTTTAAACGTCAAAGGTGGTCACGACGTTCATTTTACCAATCCTGAATCATTCGTGGAATTCGTTGTAGAGTTTTTAAATTGTGATTTTGGTGTTAAGTCTAAATTATGATGAAGTCTAAAATGGCAATATACCTATTAAAGGGAACCAATCGATCGAGTGAACCGCGTTGGGACTTGGTAGCAAAGTGAACCGGAACTTCCGGAAGTAAAGTAAAATATCTACTAAACTTATAAGGCTAAATGAAGATTCTAAAATTAAAATTGGCCCGTCTGAAGTTTTCTTTTCTCTCATCTATGGAGGGTTGAAGTAAAGGAGCGCAATCTTTATAGTTCCAAAAGTGGACACCAAATCCGGTAGATTGGGGGCGCAGTTAAGCCACCTAGGCGGATAGTCTGCAGACTTTACAGCACCGTCTTCTGGTGGCGCTGCTGCGGCGAAAACGCAGCGAAAACGGTTGTGAGGAGAGTGTGTTTTGTTTTGTTGCTTATCAAATCCGCTGGACACGTTTTCAACTGTTTCGCCATATAAGATTGCGCTCCTTACCAAGACACATTCCACACTCCATACTCTCATCCATACTATTATTATAAATGCGAAAGCTACTCTGTTTGTCTCTCTGTTCCCTCTTCATCTTCCTCACCTCTTCACGCTTCAACCACTGGACTGAATCGGATGAAATTTACTTTGCCTACTTTTTTATCCCCGAAAATCGCATAGTTCCCGCGGGAACCCGATTACCGATTTCCAAGCTGGCAGAATAACTGCACAAAATAAAAATACTTAGTAGTACATACAAACGGTTTACCAATGGTCTCAAATACTTACACTTTTGATATGACAGCTGTCAAAATTCTTTTTGACATTTCGATGATCGGGATATGTCAAAAAATGTCGATGTAAATATTTTGCGTACGCGCATATATTTGCAATATTTAGTATATTTAGTTGTTGAATTACGCTATGAAGGTTTTAAAGGAATGGTTTATTGATGCGCCTTGGGGAAAAATAGCATGTAAGTAAGTGATTTAATATGAGTTTCTGCTAGTTTGAAATAGTTTTACGTGTGTGTACTTTGTTTATAAAAGTTAATTGATTAAAAGTAAGATTACATTAATATTAAACTTACTACAAACGGGACTTAATCGCGTAAAAAACTATTTATATTTTACCTCGACGTTTCGGCTGCAACGCGGCGGATGAGGTGTGTTTAATATGAGTGTGTATCGCGAAAGTTTGAGACAATGTAAGATTACATTATCAATATGGTAAGTACCTTATATTTAAAGTTGATTTGCATAGTTTTCCGTATATTCTTGGTGGTTTATAATTAGTTTGTTGTTACCAATTTATTTCACTGAAGCTGTACTTTGTATTGTACTAAGCTTACAATAAGATTGTTAACAGGTCATCTCGGCCTCCCCTGTGTCGGGCGGGATAGGCCGGAATGTTATTTAGGTTAGCTCATTTAGGTCTAAGTAAGGGCCCTATCCCACTTGCGATTTGCGAGCGTGTTTTGTATGGAGGCGAACACGCCGCGAGTTCGCCGCGTACGAGTTTTGTATTGAAAAACCCTTTCAACTCGCTCGCAAATCGCAAGTGGGATAAGGCCCTTAGAATTGATTGTAAGCGATGTAAGAAAGCACTTAACCGGCTGGCAGAGGAAGGGGACAAAGACCTGATAGTCACATGGGTGCCTGGACATGAGGGCAATACCGGGAACGAAACGGCTGACGAATTGACCAGAAAAGGAGCCGACGAAACTTTTGTGGGGCCAGAACCGAGACTGCCCATAGCCCACAACATCACAAAAGGAGTAATGCGGCGCAATGCAATACAAGAAGCAAACCGAAGATGGCAAGGTCTAGAGGGTCACAGACAATCAAAGATCTTCATAAAAAACATAGACAGGAAAAGAACGGCACAAGCCATAGGACACAGCAGGAACAATTTAAGATTAGCTATCGGAATAATTACAGGACACTGTACACTGAACAGACACCTAACTATTCTGAAGATAGGAGATAACCCAAGATGCCCAGAAACTAGTGAAATGCCCATCATACGCAATGGCGAGATGGGAAAGAACCGGAAGAGACACGCTAGATGAAGATGACCTATAAGACCTAACGATAGGGAAGATAATAGGATTCTGTAAGGCTACAGGAAGGTTCGACGGGGCAACGCCGCTGGGAGTGGATAACCCGTAATCCCAGGGGAGACCGGGGAAATGGGTGAAATGGTTCCGAATGGAGGACCGATCACCCGACTGAAACCAGGCAGTCGTCCCCTCACATAAATAATAATAATAAGCGATGTAATTGTAGTCATCAGCAGGGCGATATGGTCGCTCAGCGACAAAGTCCCTTAAAAAAAATGCTAACTGACTTCAAAAAAAGGAGGAGATTCTCAATTTGTCAGTTTTTTAAATTTTTAGTCCAAAGTCCATTACAGTAAGAAAAAATAAAGATGAAACTCATACCCGTACTCGGTAACTATCTGATGTCCAACCAGTTCAGGATTAGAGAATTAAAAAAATAAAAAAAACATTACAAATAGCCAATAACAACAAATATTACAAAAATGTGGTAGGTTCTATCTGAATTAGGAGTGATTCTGATAAATGAAATAAGCGGGAATTTTAAGCAAATAGGTAATACTAGCTTCTGCCCGCGACTTCGTACACGTGGAATATAAAATTGCCGATAACTTTTCTTTCCGACATCTGATTTTAATCAAACATAGCTTATATGTTGCTCCAAATGATCCTCTATCTACCCTTGAAAACTGCATTCAAATCGGTTCTGTAGTTTGCGGAGATTAACTCTAACAAACAGACAGACAGACAGACAGAAAAGATTTCTAAAAATCGCTGTTTTGTGGTCTACCATACATCTTTAGACCCCCCATTTCTTTTTTTGAACTTTTTTTTCTATGTACAGACACATCGAGTTCTGCTCTTTTATTATAGTATAGATAGATGTGGTATTGTTGAGTAGAACTTCCAATCTCTATACATATACATATAAAATAAATGCTGTGTGCTAGTCTCTCTAAAACTCAAGAACTGCTGGACCGATTTGGCAGATTCTTCTTTTCTTTTATTCCCTGTGATTTAGGGAAGGTTTAGAAAGCGAAAAATCGAGAAGAATCTAAAGGAACAGCTATAAAAAAGAAAAATATCTTTGTGTGGGAATCCATGGTGATGTGATACTAAAGAAGTTCACCGGGTCAACTAGGTTTTTCAAGTACTTTACCAGAAAGTAAATCCAAATCTGCTGCTACTTCTACAATGAATGTGAAACACTGTAAATGTGACCACATAAGTTAGTCTGACGAAACTCACAAATAAATGAGAATATTAACAATTATTATCATTATAGGTTTTATTCCCACTTAGTGGTCCCCAAGGGTAAAATACTCCTCCATCTTTTTCCAATATTTAATCTTAAACCCCAGTAATATCATGGGGTGCTCCGAACGGGCCTGCAGTGCTGCTAGTCCACGGGCGCCAAGACAGTGCCGCCACCTTCATTCCGCTGTTGGAACTGCTGCCGGAGACGAACCACTATGTCGGGTTGGATCTGCCGGGGCATGGACGGTCAGACCCGCATCCTTTTGGTGAGGACTTACATGCTTGTTTAGTGTCTCATGGTTTAGCATTACAACATTTGTTATTTTTAAAAATTAAGTCTAGCTATAAAAGCCGTGGTGGCCTAGTGGTTCGACCTGCCGCCTCTCATGCAGAAGGTCGGAGGTTCGATTCCGGATAGCACCTCTAAGTTTACTTATGTGCGAAATTCAATTTGAATGTACCACTGCGCTTTTCGGTGAAGGAAAACATCGTGAGGAAACCTACACGCATCTGCGAAGTAATTCAAAGATGTGTGTGAAGTCCCCAATCCGCACTGGGCCCGCTATAGCCCAAACCCTCTCGCGATGAGAGGAGGCCTGTGCCCAGCAGTGGGACGCAAATAGACTGTAGTAGTAGTCATTATTTTGTCGAAGTGTGTTGCTTGTTGTCTGTGGTTCTGACGAAGCTTGTCGCAGATACTGCTTTTGTGTTTTAATAAATTAATGATTATCATGGTTGACGTTATTTTTTGCTTCAGGGATGATGTTGGCTCGAATGCACTTTGTGGGGACAATCGACATTGTCCTACGGCATCTGAAGTGGATGGAGTTTGTCTACATTGGCCACTCCATGGGCACTGAGCAGGGTGAGACTATAGCTGTGGCACTGAACGGGGCAGATACTTAGCCATTGAAAATTATAAGTTAGATTACAAAGCCATCAGACAGGAGATGAGAATCTTCCTTTCTTCAAACTTAACTAAGACCACTCGATCAACTCATCTATCTAAAAAAAACTAAGAAATCAAAATCGGTTTATCCGTACTAGAGCTACAAGGCCACAGATACGCTCAGATACACAAACACACACGTCAAATGTATATGATATTATATTCATATAAATTGGTTTAAATATTGAGGTTAAAGCTTAAACCTAAAACTACTTCCTAAAACTGTTATTATACAGTTTTATTTCGTTTTAGCTCCGAACCTTTCAAAGATGAGTTCTAAATAAAACTGTATAATTACCGGTTATTTTTAACCGGTTCCGAGCCTTGACCTTTATTAAACTTAACGCTTAATGATGGTCACAAAACTGACACGGTCTTGATTTTTTTCTGACATTTACACTAATTGAGGTACAAGATTAAGTTAAAATGCTCTTATACAAGTGTAAAATCAAGGAACACAATCGAATTACATTTTTAAACCCAGTTTGACACCTTCATCAGCGTCAGTTCGCTATGGAATATATTAGTCGTAAATTGCCTATTATGATTTTGTAATTGTAAAAAAATCTATTGAGTTGGTTTGGATGTCTTGTTGCTAGTCTTGTTACACCTAGATTCATTTAATTTTCTGATGTGTAGGTAATAGTGCCCGTATATGGCACATTTTTGAATTTTGTACAGTCTCCGTCAGATATATGCAAGCAAATATAGGACAATCATAAATATCTGAACACTATCTTATTGTCAAAACGTGAGTGCATTGCATTTTTCAGATATTTACGTTCACCATTGTTCGTTCACATATATATCTTATGGCGACTGTACAGCATTTCAAGAAATTCAAAATTCAATCATTTATTCAGCAAATTGGCCACATAGGGGCACTTTTACACGTCAGAAAAAGAATTTACCAGCGCTTCCTAGACCCATTGCTTGAGAAGAAGCGCTGCAACAAACTTAAGCAAAAGGCCTTTTTTCAAAATTTCCAGAGTATCTCAGAAATGTCTCTTACGATTTAGACGCAATTTGCAAAATAGCGATTTACGTGGGCGATAAATGAATCACTGTTTCAGAATTTGAAGGCGGATTTTTATTTTCTTTCATTTGAACATATTTTTTTACCTATTTTCACCCGAGCATGGCTCGGTCGCTTATGTACATTTAATAATGCATGACCCAATTAGTTTTAAAATATTTTGAATCTGTTGGCTAAATATCATTCAAAACGTCACGTGATAAAAAAACAGGTCAAGTGCGAGTTGGACTCGCGCACCGAGGGTTCCGTACCTACAAACTTGATGATGCAAATTTAACAATACAAACTTATTATTTGCGGTTGCTGAAGTAGACACGGCTACTGCGCCAACCGCAAATGATAAGTTTGTATTAGTAAATTGGCTTTTCTTGCACCAAAATATATAATATTTACGGTTATCAGATTTATTCCTGTACGTGTGCTGTAAGACCTTGCTTCTGGCCAAATTTCATGATTCTAGGTTATCGGGAAGTAGCCGGTTATCTACTTTGTTATAATAAATATCGTAATTTTGTATGGAACTTCGTATTTTTTTCCTCGCATTCGAAGTGAAAAGCAGAGTGTTTAACGCGTGACTAAACAACCATAATGACACTCGAACTATAGCCACCCTCGCTCTGCTCGGGTGGCTAAACATCTCGTGTCATAATGGCTTGTTTTAGTCCCTTGATAAACAATCTACTATATGTCCACGCAATAAAAGCGAAAAAGACTTTGGTGACACGTCGGCAGCCGTCGGACGAGTCGAGCCGAGCCGAATCATGAATGTTTAGCTCTTTTTGCGTGGACATGAAGCTTTTTTGTATCTGCATTATATGCGGATATATTTGGGGAGAGCCTAATGTACCCTATCCCTCAAGGTCTATTCTACAACGCGTCGTATCCCCGCCGGGTCACAAAGTTCGTGCTGCTAGATCCGCAGCCCTCGTTCCAACGTCTGCAAGTGCATGACCCCGAAGAATACATGAGATCTTTCTACCAGAACTACTATGATAATCTACCCAAATTCGCCGAGCGGAGACTGTACAGGTATACCTTAAAGCAATCATCAATTGACAATATTCCAAAATTTTAGTAAGGCGTCATTCGAAAACCATTTCGGTATCTCTATGTACAGAAGTCAATAAAAACATTTCAGATTTTTTCGTTCATTACTTTTAGAGAGAATCGGGTTTTAGTGGTAACTGGTGCGTGATGGCATCTCAGTCAATTCACTCACTCCCGCTAAAGAGCGGCCGCTACGCGCAGAACTATTATGCGTAGAAAAGGGTCATTTTTGACTTACGATACTCGTACGCCCTTTTAAAATGAGAAGTTTTTAATTTATTGATATGATATTGCTTTTCCGATGTACGCCGCAATGCAAGGACATTGTCTGTCTACATAATAAATTGTAGCCGATAATATGTAGTGATAGTGATTCTATTTTTCAGTAAGAGGCGAATATTGGACTCGGTGAAGAATGCCAGACGTCTATCAGAGGAGCAAGCAGAGTTGATACTGTCTCGAAACTTGACCAAAGTGGGGGACGATTTATATGAGTGAGTGATATTTATTTATTTATATGGGACACCAAGAGAGCACATAATAATAAGTAACAACTATTGCTACTACTGCTATTACAACAGCCTATTTACGGCTCACTGCTGAGCACAGGCCTCCTCTCAACCCGAGAGGGTACATCACAAGTGAACATATCTTTGGAACGATTAAGTTGATTTACTTTAAGTTTATCTATATACTAATAATAAGTCTGTAGAAGTCACGTGACTAGTTTTAGATGTATGTTCGGGTTCATCTCGGAGTGCCACTGCAAAGTTTAATTTACACGGGGGTCAACATATAGGCCACGTTCTCGGAATAACTGTCGACGATGCCGCGGACAGAAGCTAGTAGGAAAATAATGTCGTACAAAACACATAAGGCAACGGTCATAGTTGTCCAGTGATTTTCACTTTAGTGATACGGTTGTAATTAATTTAATAGATACCTTATCCATTTTTGGATTTAAGTGTGTCTAAGATTGCTTCAAACTAATAAGCTTTGAAAAAATCGCGAGGAAACATTCACGCATCTGCTAAGTAATTCAAAGATGTGTGTGGAGTTCCCAAACCTTATTGGGCCCGCGTGGGGAAAATTGTGATGAGAGGATGCCCAGCAGTGGGAAATAAATAGTCTGTTTTGGTATTAGGTTTCTTTCTTCTTCTATTTAAGAGCCGTGCTCTTGTCGGTGGAGTAACCGCCATGTCTCTCGCTCCTGTGGCCGTCTTTTTAGGTCGTAATAAGACGGGACATTTGCTCTTTCCTTCAGCTGGTCAAAGTAGGTTAAGCGTGGTCTACCTCTTCCCCTTCTTACATTATAACGCTTATAAATATAACGTTCAAAAACCTATCGTGTCTAATCAGATGTCCAACCATTTTTCCTCTTCTCGTTTGTATTATCTCTAATAAGCATCTTTTCTCTACAACTAAATTCAATACCTCTTCGTTGGTATTAGGTTTAAACGCCTGAAAAACAAGTTACTTAGCGATTATTATTTTACAGATTGTCCTGGGACAGACGGCTAAAGTTCCCAGCTCCTCAAAACTATCCAATTGAGTTCTACTACAAATTGTGGTCACAAAACTCCCCTCCAACTCTTCTCATATCCGCCAAAGACTCCAAAGGCGGCTACACTAAAGGGAAAACCGAAGTGGAGAGACTTATTTCGACAATGGAGAAAAACTTGAAAAACTTCTTCGTTGTAAACGTGGCAGGCGGCCATGACGTACATTTCACAAATCCAGAGCGTTTCGTCAAAGAATTGTGTGCATTTCTGGATAAGAAGTTCGAATGTAAATCTAAATTATAGTTTCCATAACTGAATAATAAAACAGAATTATTTTTATCAGTAAGTAGTTAGTACAGAAATTTACACATGTGGTTTGGTATCGTTAATACAACATATTGGACTAGAAACTTTTTTTTTACTTGTTTTTTTATATTTTGTCCCGCCCTAAAATTACTATGTAGTCTTTGGTAAAAACTGTTAATTTGAATTCCTTTTTTATTAGACAGCTCATATTCGAAATTCAATTTACCTGAAACTTTTTACTTGCTTACATGCCTCGTAGCCCACCAAAGGAAGCAAAACTTAGGGGAAATAATACATGTGTAAGCGAATTTTGGAATAGTTGTAGGTGAAGGTGCCTTAAACAACATACTAAAAGTACTGATGGGGGGGAGCGCCGCTAACGTGTGGGGGGGGGTCCAAAGGTCCCTTTTTTTGGTTTTTCGTAAATATCTCGTAAACAATAACCCGCAACAAAAAATGTTCTAAGACATAAATAATTTACATGAAATTTTCTACAAAACGATATACACACTTTTTTGCTAGTGTAAATATTGAAATAGATAATAAAGGGGAAAGTTAACGATAAACGATTTTACGCGTAGGTTCGGGATTTGGTTCGTTGTACCCTGCTTCTTTTTAGATAAGGGCTCATACTTGACACAGTTGTCCTTTGGATAATTCTGAGTGGATTCATTCTAAGGGCCACCGCGGCACACCACTCGGTTGGTGGGGGGAGACGGGGAAACTTTGCTTCCGCCGCGCTTCAGTTAGACCTATATATTTCCAAAAATTGTAGGAGTTAAGAGATGCTGTTTATTGCGAAATGATCCTTACTAAATGCTTCATCAAATCTAATTCACAATTATTCATTTTTATTGGTGGTTTTTCTTAACTTTAGATCGATATTACTTTAAATAATAAAGAAAATATTGAGAACCAACTACTCTGAATTTTTCTATTTATCATGGGCCATTTAAATTGTTAATTTCAAGGAATTTCATTTAAAATTGAAGCCAGTTTATCACATTTAAAGAAATAATGTTGAATTAGTCCACTTGATTAACAGAAAATGCTGTTTAAGGTTAGATGCATTTTTACATAAGGCAGTCACTGACTTCAATTAAGAGCTTCAAAAGCGATAAAATTAGCGGTCGATTGAGTTCCTGGTTGACTGGGCACACTTGGTGTGTCTCGTTTAAAACTACTGGTCCGATTTTGATGAAATTTGGTATGAAAATAGTTGGAGTTCCGAGAAAGGACATTGGCTACTTTTTATTTTTCTGAACTCCAACTATTCTCAAACCAAATTTCATCAAAATTGGTCCAGTAGTTTAAAACGAGACATACCACGTGTGCCCAGTCAACCAGGAACTCAATCGACCGCTAGATTTATCGCTTTTGAAGCTCTTAATTGAAGTTAATGACTGCCTTATATAAAAATGCATCTTACCTCAAACAGCATTTTCTGTTAATCAAGTGGACTAATTCAATTTTTATTCTTTAAATGTGATAAACTGGATTCAATTATAAATGAAATTCCTTGAAATTAACCATTTAAATGGCCCATGATAATTAGAAAATATCAGAGTAGTTGGTTAATATTCTCAATATTTTCTTTATTATTTAAAGTAGACAGTATTGTTATACCATGTTCAAATCTGCATTACATGCGCCAACTTTTGAAAAAGTGGCACTGCACACCACCATACATTTTTGATATCAAACTTACTAAAATAAATTGTTAAATATAGAATTTTGTAATATCGATCTAAAGTTAAGAAAAACCACCAATAAAAATGAATAATTGTGAATTAGATTTGATGAAGCATTTAGTAAGGATCATTTCGCAATAAACAGCATCTCTTAACTCCTACAATTTTTGGAAATATATAGGTCTAACTGAAGCGCGGCGGAAGCAAAGTTTCCCCTTCTCCCCCCACCAACTGAGCGGTGTCCCGCGGTGGCCCTCAGTATGAATCCACTCAGAATTATCCAAAGTACAACTGTGTCAAGTATGGGCGCTTATCTAAAAAGAATCAGGGTACAGCGGACCAAATCCCGAACCCACGCGTACAATCGTTTATCGTTAACTTTCCCCTTCATTATCTATTTCAATATTTACACTAGCAAAAAAGTGTGTATATCGTTTTGTAGAAAATTTAATGTAAATTATTTATGTCTTAGAACATTTTTTGTTGCGGGTTATTGTTTACGAGATATTTACGAAAAACCAAAAAATGGGATCTTTGGACCCCCCCCCCCCCACACGTTAGCGGCGCTCCCCCCCCCCATCAGTACTTTTAGTATGTTGCTTAAGGCACCTTCACCTACAACTATTCCAAAATTCGCTTACACATGTATTATTTCCCCTATGAGCGCAATTAGTGTCTTCCTTTGGTGAGCTATCGGTCCTCAATATTCTGGAAACAATCGCGAATATCTTTTATGATTTCTATGCAACTCGAAAATTTGTTAAGAAATTAGAAAAGTTTGTGTACTGGTATAAAAATCAAAGCAGCATATTGGGTAGTAATTAAATACACTCTCAACGGGACTTAATCGCGTAAAAACTATTTATATTTTACCTCGACGTTTCGGCGGCGATGCAACGGCCGTGGTCACGAGAAGACTGAAGTGACTGAGTTTTTACGCGATTAAGTCCCGTTGATAGTGTGTTTAATATGAGTGTGTAACGCGAAAGTTTGAGACAATGTACCTATTGGGTAGTAACCATAGACGTAAATAACATAGACCCGGTCTAACGTACACGTAATATGTCCCCACTTCACGGTGTCCAATCCAAAGTTCTGTCACCGAGCGTGCGTGACAATAAGCGTTTTTAAAAAAACTTTTTTTCGAAATTGTTCCTCGTTATCTAAAAACTCGTGTCGTTGTTGGAATAATGTGACCCAGCTTTAGTGTCACGATACAAGTTTAACTTTGGATTGGACACCAATGAAGTGGGGAAACATGACATGTATCTACGTTAGGCCGGGTCCATACGAAGTATTATTTATGTCTATGGTAGTAACTTTGAAAGGTTGAGTTTTATTTTGGTAAACCCTTATTTATCGGGTAACCCTAAGTGAACTGTTTTTTTAGGTTATCTTTTTGTTAAGTAAGATACCGATAGGTTACCGGTATGATAAAGGTGTAAACGATGTATTCATTTATTTATAGCTGACCCCGCGGACTTCATACCGCCTTATATATTAAGTTGAAAACATTGCCCAGCTGCATAGCGTAAGTACCTAATTGTAGTACCTAGCCGAAAGTAAAAAGTGTCTGCAGCCTATAATAAACACCGAAATCGGTTCAGTAATTTAACCGTTACAGACAGGGAGATAGAATAGAATAGAAGATAATTTATTTCAGTATAGGCCGTGGTGGCCTGGTGGTTCAACCTACCGCCCCTCATGCCGAGGATCGGTGGTTCGATTCCGGCTCGTACCTCTAAGTTTACTTTACGTGCGAAATTCAATTTGAAATTACCATGGGCTTTTCGGTGAAGGACAACATCGTGAGGAAACCTGCACGCATCTGCGAAGTAATTCAAAGTGTGTGAAGTCCCCAATCCGCACTGGGCCCGCGTGCATGGGGACTATAGCCCAAACCCTCTCATGACGAGGGGAAGCCTGTCCCACTGCTGGGGGACGCAAATGGAAATGGAACGCCACCACGCGGCTTCAAATCGGATAAATCAATCAATCATATCATAATAGGTATATACTTAAAACACACGCTGCATGTGAAATTGCATATTTCGGCGGAGCATGACATGAAAATAAACGTATATCTCGGGCAATGTTTCAAAACGTACCTACATAGATACAATAAAGGTAAAAGTTGCGTGTGAGCGTTGTCCAGAGCACATGTGTGGCAAAAGTATATTTAAATTATTAAAACATTACCGAACAAAAAGTTTTCTTAACACTAATGTGATAAAGTGTACATTTGAGTGCGTTTATTCAGTGCGCCTACGTCGCTTACTTCTGAACATATCGCTGCCGCGGTGACTGCTCTTCACCTCCTCGGGTAAAAAGGTCAGAAGGGTGGATTTCAAATTTCGGCGATACGTTACGTTTCGGCCTTTATAAAAAAAAGTATAAAGATTTGAGTATCAAAACTTTTACATTCCATGGCTAGTACTTTTATCTAAATGGTGCTTCAATCAAATTCTCCGATAGTTCAATAGTTTATTTGAAATACAATGAAACATATGTCAAATATCATCACCATGTAGCGTAAAAATCCAACCAATTACGTTTCTAGTGAAAAATTTCCAATACTAAACGTACGATTCCGATTTTTTTTTTAGGTATAGTCTTTCGATGCTGTCTTTATAGATATACAAGAATATACAATTATTCCGTCAACAGCTAATTACAAATAAAAATATTTAAACTTTTAGTACCAATTATCGTCATCACCCTAAACGTAGTGTCAAAGTCTACGTAGTTTTGTATACGAACGACGCAATACATTGCAAATACTCTCTCCCGATTCTTCAATTCGACTGTTATGGCACTGTATTTTCTAACGAGACACACCACGTGTGCCCAGTCAACCAGGAACTCAATCGACCGCTAATTTTATCGCTTTTGAAGCTCTTAATTGAAGTCAGTGACTGCCTTATGTAAAAATGCATCTTACCTCAAACAGCATTTTCTGTTAATAAAGTGGACTAATTTAACATTATTTCTTTAAATGTGATAAACTGGCTTCAATTTTAAATGAAATTCCTTGAAATTAACAATTTAAATGGCCCATGATATATAGAAAAATTCAGAGTAGTTGGTTAATATTCTCAATATTTTCTTTATTATTTAAAGTAGACAGTATTGTTATACCATGTTCAAATCTGCATTACATGCGCCAACTTTTGAAAAAGTGGCACTGCACATCACCATACATTTTTATATCAAACTTACTAAAAGAAATTGTTAAATTTAGAAATTTGTAATATCGATCAAAAGTTAAGAAAAACCACCAATAAAAATGAAAACTTATGGATTACATTTGATGAAGCATTTAGTAAGGATCATTTCGCAATAAACAGCATCTCTTAACTCTTACAATTTTAGGAAATATATGGGTCTAACTAAAGCGCGGCGGAAGCAAAGTTTCCCCCTCTCCCCCTACCAACCGAGCGGTGTCCCGCGGTGGCCCTTAGTATGAATCCACTCAGAATTATCCAAAGTACAACTGTGTCAAGTATGACCCCTTATCTAAAAAGAATCAGGGTACAGCGGACCAAATCCCGAACCCACGCGTAAAATCGTTTATCGTTAACTTTCCCCTTCATTATCTATTTCAATATTTACACTAGCAAAAAAGTGTGTATATCGTTTTGTAGAAAATTTAATGTAAATTATTTATGTCTTAGAACATTTTTTGTTGCGGGTTATCGTTTACGAGATATTTACGAAAAACCAAAAAAAGGGACCTTTGGACCCCCCCCACACGTTAGCGGCGCTCCCCCCCATCAGGACTTTTAGTATGTTGTTTAAGGCACCTTCACCTACAACTATTCCAAAATTCGCACACACATGTATTATTTCCCCTAAGTTTTGCTTCCTTTGGTGGGCTATAGTTCTCTTTTAAAGCATACTATAAAACTGTTATTTTAAAGAATTTATGCAGCTCGTGTCATATTTTGCATTATAGTTGGACGATAGACGAGTAGATCAATTCACTTTTGAAGATTGAATATAATATTGTATTTCGTTGACTTGTATTTACCTACCCCCTTTAAAATCCATGACGCACGGGAGTGCGCCAGGCAAGTTCTGGCATGACTCACACGCGCACGTAAATTTCAGCGTGTTCTCCCATCATAAAATCATTACCTTGCAATCATTAGATTTTTTATGACTAAAATACATAAAATGAGAACTTTTTGTCCAGTAGTTAATTTCTGAAATAATCGACTTTGAAAATCGTCAATTTAACTACTGACTGACTGACTCATCAATATTATGGGGCACTTCCCCTGGGAGTAGAAACTTGAAATTTGGCATATAATTAGGATTTAGGACACACATAAAGGAAAAAATCTTGAAACTAAGTATTTTTACTAAGAACTTCTAGGAAAAGGGGTTATCATATGTTTAGGATATTTTAACCAGTTTTTCAATACTTTTATAACTATAACTCCCTATTTGTATAGTATCATAGGGTATGCAAATTCTAAGACTACGCGGGTCAAAGTCGCGAGCAACGGCAACAAATTTTAGGCAAAACTTGGTCCAACTCTTGATCCCAGTTCCCCAAGTGGCCGAAATTTTTGGAAGGGAACTTGGCAATTTTTTCACATATGTGTTTTTGGTGGGATATAATGTTTTCGACGCCTTTTAAAGCTGGTGTTAAAATTTCCCTTTTTTTTTCTTTTTAGATTGTTGGATTAAAAATAAATATACCATTAAAAATGAAACTTATACATTACATTCTTGTAATGGACATAAATCGATTTAATCCAAATCAAAATATGTTCAAGGACATATTAGAAAATTATAAAGTTATGTTTAATAATAAAATATAAATAAATAAACTAATAATAAATAAGTAAGTAAAGATAAACAAGGTAATCAACGCCAAATTTGATTGTAGTTAAAAAAGAGACTAATTTACATAAGGGATTAAGTTGTACTAGCTATAGACGAATCAAAACGAAAAATGGTACATATGAAGATAATCAAGAAAAAGAAGAAAAAATAAATAAGCTAATAATAAATAAGTAAGTAAAGATAAACAAGGTAATCAATGCCAATGTTTGATTGTTGTTAAAAAAGAGACTAATTTACATAAGGGACTAAGTTGTACTAGCTATAGAGGAATCAAAACGAAAACTGGTACATATGAAGAAAATCAAGAAAAACGAGAAAAAATAAATAAGCTAATAATAAATTTAAAAGCTAGTAAAGATAAACTAGGTAATCAATGCCAAAGTTTGATTGTAGTTAAAAAGAGACTGATTTACATGAGGGATATAAAATTATCAAGAAAGAATGAAAATGTAAAGAATAGAAATGATTATAACTAAGCAGTAGATTATTTCATTATGTTATTGATGCTTAAAGCATTGTAAACTAATTTGTTAGAAGAAGGTAATTGAGAAGTGGATCGAGAGAGATATGAATAATTACATTATGGTTGATGAATGTGTAATCAGAAGAAGTTGTTTATTATTGGTTATTGAAATCAATAAAAATAATTGTTGATTTGCCAGCTTACCAGTTGTTTTTGTATTCATGATAATACCTATAAAAATTTATAAATAAGTCATTACCATATACATGATATCATCACCATACATCAAAAAATCATTACCAACGCATAGACGTCATCACCATATCATCCTTTAATTTTTAGGAGCGGATAACTCCGAAGCTACTCATCAAATGTTTGGCTAAATACAACCAAATTAATAAGCAGACTCCCCTTAACCATTTAGGATATTTTTCTATGCGTTTTCGTGACTTTTTTTGAAAACCAATTTCTTTTATGGTGAATTTTTTTCTGATGAAATCCACCCCTAGCGCAGACGTTCGGTTTTTTTCATTAGGTTTTTTCATGTACCAGTACCAGTTTTCGTTTTGATTCCTCTATAGCTAGTACAACTTAGTCCCTTATGTAAATTAGTCT
>OZ020298.1:4116154-4150637 GCA_963971205.1 Aethes cnicana | reverse complement strand
TTGGAAGGGAACTTGGCAATTTTTTCACATATGTGTTTTTGGTGGGATATAATGTTTTCGACGCCTTTTAAAGCTGGTGTTAAAATTTCCCTTTTTTTTCTTTTTAGATTGTTGGATTAAAAATAAATATACCATTAAAAATGAAACTTATACATTACATTCTTGTAATGGACATAAATCGATTTAATCCAAATCAAAATATGTTCAAGGACATATTAGAAAATTATAAAGTTATGTTTAATAATAAAATATAAATAAATAAACTAATAATAAATAAGTAAGTAAAGATAAACAAGGTAATCAACGCCAAAGTTTGATTGTAGTTAAAAAAGAGACTAATTTACATAAGGGATTAAGTTGTACTAGCTATAGACGAATCAAAACGAAAAATGGTACATATGAAGATAATCAAGAAAAAGAAGAAAAAATAAATAAGCTAATAATAAATAAGTAAGTAAAGATAAACAAGGTAATCAATGCCAATGTTTGATTGTTGTTAAAAAAGAGACTAATTTACATAAGGGACTAAGTTGTACTAGCTATAGAGGAATCAAAACGAAAACTGGTACATATGAAGAAAATCAAGAAAAACGAGAAAAAATAAATAAGCTAATAATAAATTTAAAAGCTAGTAAAGATAAACTAGGTAATCAATGCCAAAGTTTGATTGTAGTTAAAAAGAGACTGATTTACATGAGGGATATAAAATTATCAAGAAAGAATGAAAATGTAAAGAATAGAAATGATTATAACTAAGCAGTAGATTATTTCATTATGTTATTGATGCTTAAAGCATTGTAAACTAATTTGTTAGAAGAAGGTAATTGAGAAGTGGATCGAGAGAGATATGAATAATTACATTATGGTTGATGAATGTGTAATCAGAAGAAGTTGTTTATTATTGGTTATTGAAATCAATAAAAATAATTGTTGATTTGCCAGCTTACCAGTTGTTTTTGTATTCATGATAATACCTATAAAATTTATAAATAAGTCATTACCATATACATGATATCATCACCATACATCAAAAAATCATTACCAACGCATAGACGTCATCACCATATCATCCTTTAATTTTTAGGAGCGGATAACTCCGAAGCTACTCATCAAATGTTTGGCTAAATACAACCAAATTAATAAGCAGACTCCCCTTAACCATTTAGGATATTTTTCTATGCGTTTTCGTGACTTTTTTTGAAAACCAATTTCTTGTATGGTGAATTTTTTTCTGATGAAATCCACCCCTAGCGCAGACGTTCGGTTTTTTTCATTAGGTTTTTTCATGTACCAGTACCAGTTTTCGTTTTGATTCCTCTATAGCTAGTACAACTTAGTCCCTTATGTAAATTAGTCTCTTTTTTAACAACAATCAAACATTGGCATTGATTACCTTGTTTATCTTTACTTACTTATTTATTATTAGCTTATTTATTTTTTCTTCTTTTTCTTGATTATCTTCATATGTACCATTTTTCGTTTTGATTCGTCTATAGCTAGTACAACTTAATCCCTTATGTAAATTAGTCTCTTTTTTAACTACAATCAAATTTGGCGTTGATTACCTTGTTTATCTTTACTTACTTATTTATTATTAGTTTATTTATTTATATTTTATTATTAAACATAACTTTATAATTTTCTAATATGTCCTTGAACATATTTTGATTTGGATTAAATCGATTTATGTCCATTACAAGAATGTAATGTATAAGTTTCATTTTTAATGGTATATTTATTTTTAATCCAACAATCTAAAAAGAAAAAAAAGGGAAATTTTAACACCAGCTTTAAAAGGCGTCGAAAACATTATATCCCACCAAAAACACATATGTGAAAAAATTGCCAAGTTCCCTTCCAAAAATTTCGGCCACTTGGGGAACTGGGATCAAGAGTTGGACCAAGTTTTGCCTAAAATTTGTTGCCGTTGCTCGCGACTTTGACCCGCGTAGTCTTAGAATTTGCATACCCTATGATACTATACAAATAGGGAGTTATAGTTATAAAAGTATTGAAAAACTGGTTAAAATATCCTAAACATATGATAACCCCTTTTCCTAGAAGTTCTTAGTAAAAATACTTAGTTTCAAGATTTTTTCCTTTATGTGTGTCCTAAATCCTAATTATATGCCAAATTTCAAGTTTCTACTCCCAGGGGAAGTGCCCCATAATATTGATGAGTCAGTCAGTCAGTAGTTAAATTGACGATTTTCAAAGTCGATTATTTCAGAAATTAACTACTGGACAAAAAGTTCTCATTTTATGTATTTTAGTCATAAAAAATCTAATGATTGCAAGGTAATGATTTTATGATGGGAGAACACGCTGAAATTTACGTGCGCGTGTGAGTCATGCCAGAACTTGCCTGGCGCACTCCCGTGCGTCATGGATTTTAAAGGGGGTAGGTAAATACAAGTCAACGAAATACAATATTATATTCAATCTTCAAAAGTGAATTGATCTACTCGTCTATCGTCCAACTATAATGCAAAATATGACACGAGCTGCATAAATTCTTTAAAATAACAGTTTTATAGTATGCTTTAAAAGAGAACTACGCGATAAATGTTAGACACATCAACTTGGAAAAGGTATTCACATCACAGAGTATATATAAATCCATAAAAAAATGAAAAAAATATATATAAATAAGTTAAAAATTAACAAATCGTCATCACCATATATACAGGATCATCACCATGCATTGCGTGAGAACTGGTGATGATGGGTATGGTGATGACGATATGCTCTCTAGTTGTAGATTATTCTAGACCGCCTAATATTATTAGAAAATACAGTGCCATAACAGTCTCTCCGTTTGACGTCACGTTTTTGTAGGTAAATAGTTTTAATATTATACAAGTACTTACTTAAAAATAATCGTAAGATGGTAATGACGAGGGTTCGTGCTAATTGTATTCTTCAGTTGCACTTTTCTTATTTATTTTGTTCGACGCGCGCATGCGGCAAAGTGCACTCACCTTCGTTGGTGGGACCGAATTGAAGAATCGGGAGAGAGTATTTGCAATGTATTGCGTCGTTCGTATACAAAACTACGTAGACTTTGACACTACGTTTAGGGTGATGACGATAATTGGTACTAAAAGTTTAAATATTTTTATTTGTAATTAGCTGTTGACGGAATAATTGTATATTCTTGTATATCTATAAAGACAGCATCGAAAGACTATACCTAAAAAAAAATCGGAATCGTACGTTTAGTATTGGAAATTTTTCACTAGAAACGTAATTGGTTGGATTTTTACGCTACATGGTGATGATATTTGACATATGTTTCATTGTATTTCAAATAAACTATTGAACTATCGGAGAATTTGATTGAAGCACCATTTAGATAAAAGTACTAGCCATGGAATGTAAAAGTTTTGATACTCAAATCTTTATACTTTTTTTTATAAAGGCCGAAACGTAACGTATCGCCGAAATTTGAAATCCACCCCTAGGCGTTCGGTATTCGGAGTCGGAATTCCTAATCTGAAAACCGCATTCGGAAACCTAACGTATGCGACCAGCCTTACTACGACACTGATCACCGGACATAGATCAAAATGCTACGTTCACCTACTGGAATGGGGGCTATCGCGTGTGAATTTGCCACTAGAGGCGCTAGTGTCGCGTGAGGTCCAATAACATTCAGTTTTTACTGGTTTTGGTGGGCTTCGTGATATAAATCATAATTTCTTTAATTTACCTGTTGAAAAGTGATCTCCTTCGTGAAATTATAGCAAATATGGATTATTTGGCTGTGAATGTAAACGCTTTAAAAACAAAATTTCTTTTTTCCAAACAAAACGTAACTGCACAACATTGCGGCATAGCTGTTCGATATGATGATAGTTATTTATAATTAATAAACTTAATGAGATTCAAGATTGAAAACTTTGTCTCGGCGCCGATCTTATAAAGTAGCCTTTGACAGCTATACCTCTGGACCTTAGTCTACAGTGGCGCCAACTGGTGAGCAAAGAAACGATAGTCCCCATTGGCATTGCGGTTCTCAGCCGAACCTCACAACTCACAACAGCTTTTGAGGTAGGTACTAGAAAAAAATTCTGAATTCTCCAATAGCAGAAAATAGTCCAAAGTCCCTGCGGAAACGCCTAGTCATAACAGATTGCCCAGATAATAATAATATATCTAATATATCTTGTAGATAGTGAATTGCTTACTACAAGTTATGTTTTTGCTTATTATTGTGTAGTGTACACGTGAATCTGACGGTTCTTACTGAAAATATTATTCACATCGCGTGGTGACCAAAGGATTTTTACCATACGTTCTAGATATATTATTAGAAAAACCATTAGGTAAAGTGATTTGGTTTTTTGTTCTAACTTTTATAAAACTCGACGATACACTATCCATATCTAAATATATAAAACTCAAAGGTGACTAACTGACTGACATAGTGATCTGATCTATCAACGCACATCCCAAACCACTGGACGGATCGGGCTGAAATTTGGCATGCAGGTATATGTTATGACGTAGGCATCCGCTAAGAAAGGACTTTGCAATATTCCCACGGGAACGGGAATAATCGGGATTTTACTTTTTAATATTTCTGCGCATACGAAGTTGCGGGGAAAAGCTAGTTGATATTATAAATGCGAAAGTAACTCTGTCTGTCTGTTACCTCGTCTTCAGGCTTTACCCGCTGGACCGATTGAGATGAAATTTAACATGGAGATAGTTGGGGTCCCGGGAAAGGACATAGGCTACTTTTTATACCGGAAAAACGCGTAGTTCCCGCGGGAACGCGATAACCGAATTCCACGCGGGCGAAGTCGCGGGCAGAAGCTAGTAGTTTTATAATTTGTTTTATTTATTTACTTGCTTCTGTCCATCTTAATCGGTTCAACGGTTGAAGCGTGAAGAGGTAACAGACAGACAGACAGAGTTGCTTTCGCATTTATAATATTAAATAAATATGGATTTATCGAGCTATAACCTTGTTTTTATACCGTTTTTTCCCGTTCCCGTGGGAATTTCGGGAAATCCTTTCTTAGCGGATGCCTACGTCATAACATCTACCTGCAAGCCAAATTTCAGCCCGATCCGTCCAGTGGTTTGGGCTGTGCGTTGATAGATCACTATGTCAGTCAGTCAGTCAGTCAGTCAGTCACCTTTGAGTTTTATATATTTAGATTATTTAGCCGCTCTTGGTCCAAGCCGCTAACCTCAGGTTAGCCTCTTAACCCACGTCAAATTGATACAAATAAATCCCTGTTAAGCTGTTAACCTGAGGTTAGCGGCTTGCAGCAAGTGGGGCTTATAGTTGCTTCTCTCAGGTGAAAATAGCTATACCGTTTCTTTCCTAGATTTGAGACTTCGCTAGATTAATTAAAACGTCTTTCAGCTAAAATGATAATGATGATGATACAAACATACATAAACTCACGCCTGTTTCCCGTTGGGGTAGGCGGAGATCACAGAACACAATATATAGACATAGACAAAACTTTATTTAACATCCCAAAGGTTTGGTAGGTACATGTACTAAGACTATGTTGTTCTACAATTACAACAACTAATTCTATGCAGGTCGGCTGGACCAATGTTCAATTGTAAAGAAAAAAGATAAATATGCTATGAATATGCTTTTGGGAGATGTGGTTGTTGATGTAGATTATTGAAACAGGCACCTTCGTTCCACTGAGTTTTATTGACTGCAGGTACACAGAATTTACGCGGATTCACAATTAGGTCCTTACCGGTGCGCGGTCGCCAAGAGAGAGAGTTGTTACAATTGGCTATGGGTGATAAATGACAATGTGCTCGATTATATATTTTAAGGATAGGAATAACCTTCCGTAGCAAGAGAAAAAAATCTCAGAATTTTCCGTGCCGTAGATTCTGCGTAAAAAATAAAATTGGTTTTGCGTTATGACGATTGAAAAAAAGTGTTTCCTTGGTCCAAGTACTTATGCAGCACTACTTCTTGAAAAAAAGTGTTAACACTATTGAAATTATTTATTTTTTACGCAGAATCTACGGCACGGAAAATTCCGAGTTTTATTTCTCTTGATACGGAAGGTTATTCCTATCCATAAAAAAATAATCGAGCACATTGTAATTTTTCACCCATAGCCAATTTTCTTATTTCAATTTTGATGTTTTGGTCATAGATTACATGGAGTAAGTATAAAATAGAACATGATAGAACGCATTACCATGGAAGCGTGAGGCGACAGTGGCGCCACATGCTACTTAGCTACTTAGGTCTCATTATCTGAAAAAACTAGTTTTGTAGGTATAGCTATTTTCTCCCGAGCAAATCTCGATCGCCCAGTACTATACCTACTGGGGCTCTATGCGAAGTCTTAAATAGGGATCTCGCCTTTCCCTATAGGATCGCTCACGCGTCAAGTTGAACTTTAAATATAGCTGCTTAAAGTTCAAGCGACGCGTGAGCGATCCCATAGGGAAGAGCGAGATCCCTATTTAAAGACTCCGAATATAGACCCTGGTCATAACTTGCAAGCTTCAACTAAGTATTTGTTGCCCATAAATTTATAAAGACCTGTTTTCAACCTATCGTTTTCAGGACCATGAAAGCAGCTATGCGATTGGTAGAGAAAGAAGTGACTATAGAAGCACCCTGGGGTAAAATACGAGGTGAGAATAATTGTCACCATTTTGACACAATCAAGAGACGCCAGCTAGGGAGCAAATAAAATTCTATAATTACGACATTTTATTTCAATAAAAAAAACAAAAACATATAGCGCCTTCAAACTCGACACCTGCAAATAGGGATGACGACAGGGTAAAGAAATCGAAATTCTAATTAGTCCGTCAGTCAGGTAATAAAAAAATATTAGACACGTATTTTTTATTTTATCAAATTAACAAAGAGTGACTATGTTAAAACGAATTAAAGTTGGAGAGTGGGGGCTAACTACGTCACCGTTACGTCGACGTCACGCGACATTTCAACTCAATATTTATCTCCGTATAAGTTTGATTACGTGAAAAAAGAAAAAATACGTGTCCAATACTTTTCAATAATCTTCCTGATTAGACTAAGGAAAAAAAAGTTGTCGTCTTCCCTATTAGATGTCAAGTTTACTATATTGTCGTAGCTCTGGGCGGTTCGCTTGACACCAACTTCGCAGGCTCTCGCGGAGTATGAAGGCGGTTTTCACTATGGAGGGTTGAAGTAAAGGAGCGCAATCTTTTTAGTTCCACAAGTGGGCACCAAATAGGAATGGGGTAGGTTGGGGGCGCTGCGGTCGTCACAAATGTTAAGCAACCTAGGCGGGATAGTCTGCAGTAGCGCCTTCAGATGGCACTGCTGAGGCGAAAACGGTTGTGAGGAGAGTGTGTTTTGTTTTGTTGCTTATCAAATCCGCTGGACACGTTTTCAACTGTTCCGCCATATAAGATTGCGCTCCTTACCAAGACACAGACACATAATCCACACTCAATCGTTTTTTTTTACATTTTATAAAAAAATAAGATACAACGGGACGTAAGTGTCACCGTTAGTCTTTGAAATTGATATTAAGATCAACAAGCTAACAACTTTTGAGGAGTTGCATAATTTTGTCATGGCTCCCACCTGTACATTAAAAAAAAATCTAATCATCGAAATCGGTTCACAGTTCATGGAGTAATTGGAGTAAATACATACATCCACACAAATATTACAAATGCGAAAGTAACTCTGTCTGTCTGTCCACCTCATCACGATTCAACCGCTGGACCGATTGAGATAAAATTTTGCATGGAGGTAGTTGGGGTCCCGGGAAAGGACATACTTTTTATCCCGGAAAAACGCATAGTTCCCGCGGGAGTCGATAACTGAATTCCACACGGGCGAAGTCGCGGGGAGAAGCTACAAAATAAAAATACATACATACGACGAGCTGAGCACCTCCTTCTTTTTCTTTAAAAAGTTCTAAATACGTCTAGAGAACCGACGCGTAGACGAACGCACAAGGGCGGATCCAGCTTTCGACTCAGGGGGGGGGGTCACGTCATACAAGCCCCCCACCCCCTTTTCGCGTCAGGGGTTAAAAATACATAATAGCAAGTAGACCTAGTCCTGCCAAGGGGGGGGGGGGGGGGTCATGACCTGGATCCGCCCTTGCGAACACAATGTCTCAAGGAAATGGGCATTGCCGATGACGAGAGGTGCGGTGATGGCGTGTCTCGGTTAAAGCTACGTTTATATGCGCGTGCCCGAGCTCGTGAACGTGCCCGTTGAATGTCGTTTTGAACGCCGTGCATGTAAACAAACAATGATCTTTGCCGAACAACCGATAGGAAAACGACAGCCGACCGATCGACGGCGTTCACGTGCACATTCACGAGCGCGTTCAAAAACAGCCCGTTTACACGCCCGTGAATGTCGCTTTGAACGCCGTTCATGTAAACGTACCAAAATACAGTGCATCGTGACTGCAGGGTTGTCTTGGGGCTCCGAAGACGCCCCAGGAGTGCTGCTGTGCCACGGAAAGCTGGACGTGTGTTCTGGCTTCCGTCCGCTCGTTCGACTGCTGCCTGAACGATTCCACTACTTCACCTTCGATTTGCCTGGAAATGGGAGGTAAGTATGCACTATCAGGGCCGAAGATATGAATCCGGCCAAAGCGGCAAAGTATGTTAAAAAAATTAAAAGAATGCCACATTGCACATTTTTTGGTATGATATGACGGATTAGTGTAGGTACTTATTTAATTATAGAAATCTGCGCTTAAAAAAATAACCGTTTAAATAGGACGAGAAGACGTAGGTAACTACACGATTTTTTGTTTCATCGAACCGTTTTCATGAAATCCTTTTTACGAAATAGCAATTTTTTTCGGTATATTATATAGTGAATATTCATACTAATATTATAAATGCGAAAGTAACTCTGCCTGTCTGTTACCTCTTCACGCTTCAACCGCTGGACGCCGATTTGGATGAAATTTGGTATGGAGATAGTTGGAGTCCCGGGAAAAGACATAGGCTACTTTTTATCCCGGATAAACGCATAGTTCCCGCGGCAACGCAATAACCGAATTCCATGCGGGCAGAAGCTATAGTAGTATAAATGCGAAAGTTAACTCTGTCTGTCTGTCTGTTACCTCTTCACACTTCAACCGCTGGACCGATTGAGACGAAATTTGGCACGGATATAGTTTGGGTCCCGGGAAAGGCTACTTTTTATCCTGGATAAACGCATAGTTCCACGGGGCAGAAGCTAGTACTAACATAATAATTTACTCGCCTTACATAATCATATAGTTTTTGTTTAAATAAAGTCAATTTAGGTCTTGTCAGCCATTTAATTGTTGCCAGATCCGACCACTTCCCGCCAGGTACGCTGCAAACAGCCATGGACTTCGTCCGTCGTTTTGGGTAAGGGGCATTTTCACTCAAAAGTCCGTCCAATGTACAACGATGAAAATTCTGGTTTTATTTTAAAAGCAGTTACTTAATTGCTTGATTTTTTTTAGCCAGAACTAAGAGTATACCTTAAAATTCCCCCTAATTAAAAGTCCCCCTGAAATAGGTATCCTTAGTTTTTAAATAAACAAGGAACTTAGCGGACTGGTAGTCAATCCCTGTCAGTTTTGTTACTATATAAACAATGTTCCACAGCGTAAAGTATTTAAGTAACTAATACCGTTTTACATTCATATTGCAGTTAAATATTAATTTTATCAGGAAAATACTAAATTTCATTGAAAAGGCAATGATGTAACGCTTATAAAGTACTTTTAACTTCAGTTTGTGACTTGGGGTACCCTGACCCTCTTCATTTTATCTATATTTTCTAAACGATCAATATTTTTTGAGAAATCTTTTTTACATTATTAGATAAACTTGTTTACTCAGACACCACAGTGGTAAATTAGTTTGGACGTGTAAGAATAAAATAATAGGGTGCGTTCCGTATCGCGCTCAAAGCGCTCACAGCGTTCAAAACGCTCATAAGTGTCCCGAATTGATTGTCACGCGCGTTTTTGATTCGGAATGATCATAAGCACGCTCACGGCACCAACACTAGTAACTGACAATCTTTTTTTTAATAGGGAATCATGTCCTGTCAAATGTATAGTCAAATGTCACTTTGACGTTTGCGCTCACAGCGCCCATGCCCCGCAGCGTGAGCACCGTGAGCGTCGATCGATGACGTCATCAATTTCCTGAGCGTTGTGAGCACGCTCACAAAGTGTCCCGAAATACGCTCAAAGCGCTGTGAGCGCAATTCGGAACGCACCCATAAATGGTTGTGACGAGAGCGTGTTTTGCTTTGTTGCTTATCAAATCCGCTGGACACATTGTCAACTGTTTCGCCATATTAAGATTGCGCTCCTTACCAAGACATATTCCACACTATAGACGGCTCCTGGTCCATGGCCGCCGAGCTGTCATTCCATACAGAAACGTCATTTTGTCCCATAGTAAAATATTTAACGTTAGCGTTAACTTTAACGGACGGTTTGAATCAACCCACCCTTAGTCAGTCACCTAAAATAGATTGTGGATTGCTAAAAAGTATTGGAGTATTGAGTGGCGTCCGCGTACCGGAATACGAGCAGTCGGTGCATCCAACAAGATGGGAGTATCGACCTGGTGAAGGTCGCGGGGAGCCGGTGGATACGAACGGCACAGGACCGGCCCGAGTGCTGAGCTTCGGAGGCCTAAGTATATGTCCCCCATATACTTAGGCCTCCGAAGATTTCATTCTAGTGTTAACCCGGGTTTTGGAGCACGCACTACAGTATAGACTTTACACTCTTCTTGTATCATTTTTCTATGGTATTAGTGTTATACCAACCAATCACAATGCATGTAGAGATAATCTACTAATTTTGCTCGACTTAGGAAGTCCCTCCACAAATCAAAACGCTTCAATGTGTTTGGAAAGTTTTTAAAATGCACCACCAACACTCTCAACGCATGTTTGACGGCTGTCTCAGCAGTAATTATGGAGGGGCGGGACTTCCCATAGTAGATTATACAATACAATACAATACAATATACTTTATTGAACACCACACAATTATCTCTATTTCTATCCAGGTAAATTTTTCAACATGGCGTATCCCGGTCACATAACGCGTATGGTGGAAATAGACCCGATTCCCGCATATGACAACTACAACCCAGAAACAGAAGCCATAAAGGACTGGTATCACCACTTCTATCACACGTACTACGTCGATTGGTACACCAAGCTGAATAACGGGGGGCAAGCGCCGAAGTACACTTATGAAAAGGTACGGTAATATCACAGTATAGGTTATATTCGTACCAATAACGGCATGTAACGCCCCGCACCAAAACAGGTCAAAATAGCAGTGCTCGCACTGTTGTGTTCCGGTAGGGGGTTAAGGCAGCCGGTGAAATTTCTGGCACAGAGGCATTCCATGTTAGGCCTTACCTAATTAAAAATAACCATCTATCGAAGTCACGCACGAACGACTTATTTCAATCAGAAAGCGCCATCTCTTATCTGTTTCCCGCAACTAGCAGCGCCATCTGTTAGTAACCAACTAGACGAAACTGTTTTCAGGCCTTGGACATGATGATGAAGAATCGAGCCCTGCACAAAGAAGCAGCCGAGTGCATATTGGAGAGAGCTATCACGCCAACTGGAGACGGCTTTTACAGGTTTGTGATTTTAACTTTTTTACGCGATGGCAAAATTTAATTCATTGGGTTTACATAACTATATACTTTATTAACTATCAACGCAAATACTATTATTGCTTAATCCACGCGCCTTCTAAGTTGTGTAATTCCGCACATTGTTGACGGATACCTAGTGCCTAGGCAGCGACATCTATTATCGCATTTAACACTTATTACCGGCGTATGCTTATTTGTATGAAGGATGTCATTCTCGATTTACCTTACTTTTTCTATGTTTTTTTTTGTGTTTGATATGGAGCGTGTTCTTAGCTATAAAATTGGTTCAGCGGTTTGAAAAATATCTTTCTGATGATATATGTAGTTGAAGGTTTAATTTTCAATGTAATAATTTTTAATCAGTAACTATTGCTATTCTATTTAATGAAAGTTTTTCTTTCTTTTCAGATTCACCCACGACCAACGAATGAAGCGGGTGATCCGCCTCCCTCTTTCCGGGGACGCTCTGCGCGCCATCTATACTTCGACGGAGACACCAATATTCTGCGTGTTAGCGCAAAATTCGCTCGACATTGGCGCCTTCGCCCGCACTCCTTTTATAAAGGACTCCAAATTGTGGCTCAATGGCAACTATACCTTTAAAATAGTTGAGGGAGGGCACGATGTACACATAAGCCATCCAGAACGCATGAGTGAAGAAATTAGCAGCTTTTTGTTGAAAGATTTCAACTCCAAATTGTAGAATACATTGTCTCAAACTTTCGCGATACACACTCATATTAAACACACTAATCAAGTGCGGGTAGTTCGAACCACCCGCGCGACAAGAAAAATATGCTGATACCGTCACTTCAGTCTTCTCGTGACCACGGCCGTTGCATCGCGGCCGAAACGTCGAGGTAAACTATAAATAGTTTTTACGCGATTAAGTCCCGGTGATAGTGTGTACAAATTGTAGATTCTAAAAAGCCTTGGCTCATTCATTGCTTGATTTGTAAATAATATTAGTATTATATTTGTTTTGTATTGGGTTTAGACCCAAAGCAAAAGATTACTATACGAGTGAAGTCAAAATTATGTAACATATCATGTGCTAATTGTAATTATAAGCATAGTATAAAGAATATTTGTATTGTAATGTATAAGATAGAACTAAAATATGGTAAGATAAAATTGATTAGAAAAATTACAACATCAACTAAAAACAATTGTTTTTATTTTTAAAATGTAAGTTCCTCCTTTTAAAACTTAAATCACATATCCTCTAACATCAAAATTGCATTCGGTAGAATACTAAATTATAAGAAATTAAATCATATGCAAAATTATTAACCTAGATACGTACATAAAATCAATCTCACTGATTGTCTAAATCATTGAATTACATTTAAACATTTTGAGTGCCAGGAACATGCTAGTGAGTCCAGATTGGATGAGTATTGGAGACGCTGGCACTAACTCAAATCTAGTCCCACCCACCGAGCCTAGTTCCAATGGCTTCATTCACCACGGCTCACAAAGCTCATATTTCTCTATACATTCAATAAGCCACCCAATGGGAAGAGCTTTTAAATGCTGCATATTATACAAGGGCTCGTACATGTCTTTGTAAATTATATAATGCGAACAATTCAACAATTTCCCCTCCCGCTTGGCGTGGTACGGTACAAGCTTTTCAAACTCTGGAATACTTTCTGGATTGGGGACCCTCCGGAGAACTATCCCGCCAGCGTCGCTTATCAGTTTACTCAATACAGCCTTTGTGACTTCCATTTTATCAGAAATTTTATACTTTGTATTGAAATTGTGGAGATAGAAGTGACACCCATCAAAGATACCAGGTAGTTGCTTGTATTTGTTGAACCGAGCGCGCTTTGGTCCGTTATATGTTGTAGTTCCCACTCCGCATACTTCATACTCCTTGAAGGGCTCCAAGTTTTCTTCCGTGGAATTTATAGCCCAGTTTGATGTCAGAATCCAAAGGCTGTTAACGATCCCTTGAAGAACGTCCAAACTTGAAATGCATATCCCATCTTCCGCATCAACAATAAGATGAGTGACTTTGTTGCTGAATTTCATTTCAATTTGCAAGTTGCTGTGATGTTTCGCTAAAGTTTTCAGCTTGTTATGGACGGTACGGTACAGAGATACGCAATAAACTCTTATGTCTTCAGTGTCAAGCTCCATCTGTCTCTCAATATGTGCCAAATCTATGCTCTCCTCGGTAATAATTCTTTTACTTGCCACATTTTTTAATATTACCTTCATTTCGGCAGATGCAAGGTCTAGTGGAGTCTCACCTTTGCAGTTCCTTGCATTGATGTCTGCACCATAATTTACGAGTTCTTTCGCAATATCTACAAGATTAAATCTCACAGCTTCATGTAACGCGGTCTCATTGCCTTGCCCGGGGACATTGACCAATGTATTGTGGCGTAAGAGAAGTTTAACCAAATCTAGCCTCTCATTCTGAACAACTTCGTGCAGTGGAGTCCAGCCTGCATTGTCTTTAGTGTTAACGTTAACACCCTCGCTTAACATTTTTGTCACTTTGTCCAACTTACCCAGTCTACAGGCGATGTGCAACATAGTTTCACCTTTTTTATTCCTTTTTTCAAATGCTTTAGACGCATTTGAAGCAAGAGAGACCAATGATGTGTTCAAACTCTTAGCCGCAGGACCTTTTGACGCTTTCGAGGCAGCACTGGCTGGTTGTAACGCTTCACTGGACTGCGGAGCATTGCTACTTTTGCGCTTAATGTTCCCAACCAACATCGTGTCGAGAGAACCGGTTTCAGATTCCGGAACATTCTTTTCACGCAAAGGCTCGAACAATTTAGACAATTCTTGAGCGGCATCTATTGCATCGCTCAATTTGTCGTCCGACCAGGTCGTACAATCTTCTAAAGGCACTTCGCACTTCGGACATCGAGTTAGGCCGTCGAAATGCTCTGAACATATTATGTGAAAACATTTACTCAACGTAACGGGATTCTTGCAAAGTTCTGCGCATTTCACACATGATAAACTCTCATTCACCGCATCCAGAGCTTTAAGGAAGTTGTTTAATTCTGCTTTGGGCATTTTCAGCTGGAATTTACACCGCAATTATTTTATATTGAGAAAGTTTTCCAGCCACGGGCGGGAAAATCGCGCACAACCAACATATCAAACAATTGACATTCAAAGTGTCAATGTCAAATTATAACAAATGCTATATGATGCTGTTCAAGATACACATATAAACGCCCAAAATTTATTTCACTTTTATTACCATACGTTTATTTACATTTCACGTCATAATGGATGAGTTTATTAAGCCGAAGTTCTTTGTTTTATATCTTAGCACTAATATTTTCAACTTGCCCTATCAAGTTATCATTAATATTTTGTGCCAAGATCAGGGTGCGGGATAACTCTCTCTGCGAATGTGGTTTGGACGAAGGCACACTGGATCACATTTTTTTCAATTGCTCAAGATTCAGCTATTCTCTGTATGATGTCTTGCCGAAAGAAGTCCCGCGGCCTATCAACTTTCATTCTCTCCTTTGTTATACAAATACTAAATTCATTCGCCATCTAGTCAAATATATACAGTTGCATGAAATAAAACTATGATATGTTACTATTTATATTTATTGATTTATATTTGATTTTTCAGCTCCTTCCGACACACTTAACCACCTTCCGACTCCAATAACTGGTCTTGTCATATATGTTTGTGATGTTTTGTGCCGTCTGTGTTGTCCCTAATATAAATGTTACACTGTTTTAGGTCTCCCGTCTGATCCTTCCCCAAAAACTTCAAAATTATCTCACCGAACATTCTCCTGACGTGTCCTATGTCAACATCGACATTGGCGAAATACATCTCATCACCCAAAAAGAGATGTGAAAGCCATTAAAACAAAAGAAGAAGAAGAAGAAGAATTAATATTTTGTATTAATCTAAGTTGTAATAGAATACTCGTTTGATCAGATTTTTGTACTTTGAACTTCGGACCGCATTGACAACGAGTACTTGCCTTGGCCTTGAGTTTGTGCGTACAATACCAAACAAACAATACCTATTCAGTACTTTATGTACGTAGAGATACGGTTAATTTTTCTAAAATTACAGTCTTTGCTTTCATAAACGTCAAATGTCACTGTCATGTCACTAAAGTTTTTTGCATGTTGCATGATACCTATCGACACTTCGCATTTTGGAATTTAATTTTGAAATAAATTTTAAAGTGCTTTTTAGAAAGACGCCTTGAAGTCCTAAAAATAAAGATTTTGAATAATTATAATAAGCCCTCTAATCGCCTCTTATATGTATATTTTAATTGGTTACAATTACTTATTTACAAAACTTTATATCACAGATTAAATTGTATACATTTTATGATAATAGTGGTCGTTGTATGAAAATTACGTGTTTTAATTAAGTGTTCTAAAACTTCAAAATGCTGGATACCGAAAAGGAGTGGTATATTGAAGCTCCTTGGGGCAGAATTTGCAGTAAGTATTCTTTTTATTACTATTTTTTTTTTGCTTCAGATTCACTTCAGCACAATATCATAGCACGATAGGTTAGCATTAAATTCATTTTATATATGTTTCCGCACAAACATTTCTTAATTAACACGCTATTATTAGGTGGACCTGTATGTAACTATGTAATGGAATCTTGCAAGTTAAATTTGACCCACTTTCCGATTTCCGATTGAGCTGAAATTTTGCACGAACATGTTAATCGCGTGACAATGCAATATTGTGATGACGTGGAGCTGATCTGATGATGGAGCTGGAAGGTGGCCATAGGAACTCCGTAATAAAACTACATAAACCCATTGAATTTGGGCTCGTTTGATTTGTCTTGACGGCTAGATGAAGGATTTACAAAGAAAAGTTCAGTCAGTAAAGCGTGTCCAAAAAACTTAATTAAAAAAAAAACTAATTTTTTAATTTAAATTAGTATAAACTGCACTTATTTTTAAATTCAATTTAATTTAGTAAAAGCCGTGGTGGCCTAGTGGTTCGACCTACCGCCTCTCATGCAGAGGGTTCGATTCCGGCTCGCACCTCTAAGTTTACTTAATGTGTGAAATTCATTGAATTCACCACTGAGCTTTTTGGTAAAGGAAAACATTGTGAGGAAACCTGCATACATCTGCAAAGGAATTCAAGGATGTGTATGACGTCCTCAATCCGCACTGACGCGTGGGGACTATAGCCCAAACCCACGCGTGATGAGAGGCCTGTGCCCAGCAGTGGGCTGTAAACAGGCTATTGTAGTAGTAGTAGCTTGTCAAATTAGTTTGGTTACAGTTCCGCGGATTGGTGACTTCAGACAAATCCTTGAATTTACTTCCCAGAAGCGTGCCGGTTCCATCACGATGTTTTTGCGTTAAAAAGCTCGGTGGTAAATTTAAATTCAGTATTGCACATATGTAAACTCGGAGTTGCGAGCTGGGATCGAACCACCGACCCTCTGCATTTATTTATTTATTAACTAGCTTCTACCCGCGGCTTCGTGCGCGTGGATTTCGGTTTTTCCGGGAAAAAAGTAGCCTATGTCCTTTCCCAGGACCGCAACTACCTGCATGCCAAATTGCATCTCAATCGGTCTAGCGGTTGATGAAAAGGTAACAGACAGACAGACAGACAGACAGAGTTACTTTCGCATTTATAATATTAACTAGCTTCTGTCCGCGACTTCGCCAGCGTGGAATTCGGCTATCGCGCTCCCGCGGGAACTATGCGTTTTTCCGGGATAAAAAGTAGCCTATGGCTTTTCCCGGAACCCCAACTATCTCCATACCAAATTTCATCCACATCGGTCAAGCGGTTACCTCTTCATGCTTCAACAAGCATGAAGAGGTAACCGACAGACAGACAGAGTTACTTTCGCATTTATAATATTAACTAGCTTCTGCCCGCGACTTCGCCCACGTGAAATTCGGTTATCGCGCTCGGAACTACGCGTTTTTCCGGGATAAAAGTAGCCTATGTCCTTTGCCTAGCGGACCCCGCGCACTTCGTACCGCCTTGGTTTTTTTTTGTATGAATAATAGCTAACGTCCTATTCTCAGACCTACTGAACATACACACTCCAAATTTCATAAAAAACTGTCGAACCGTTTCGGAGGAGTTTGGTTACAAACACTGTGACACGAGAATTTTATATATTAGACTAGCTTCTGCCCGCGACTTCGCCAGCGTTGAATTCGGTTATCGCGCTCGGAACTACGCGTTTTTCCGGGATAAAAAGTAGTCTATGGCCTTTCCCGGGACCCCAACTATCTCCATACCAAATTTCATCCAGATCGGTCAAGCGATTGAAGGGTGAAGAGGTAACAGACAGACAAAGCTACTTTCGCATTTATAATATTAACTTGCTTTTGCCCGCGACTTCGTCCGCGTGGAATTCGGTTATAGCGTTCCCGCATGCTGTAAGCGTTCTTCCGGGATAAACACTGAACACGTTGTTTAAGCGGAACTTAATATGTAAGTAGCCGGTTTAGAAGATACATACAAACTTTAATCCCCCGTTTTACTCTCTAAAGGGGGGAATTTCCAAAAATACTTTTTCACTTCTCTCAAGAATGAATTTCCGCCATTTCATTTTTCTTTTTTAATTTTCAGCAATGTGACGTTTGACTTAAGTCACGCCCCGTGTAATGCCATGGTTATGTTTTTTTTGTTTGATTTTCAGGAATACACACACCTCTTCGTCGTTAAATTTCGTTAAAGTGTATGTGGCTGTATGCCCTCATCTCCTTAGTCTTAGACGAAGATTTTACTTTATGCTCTAGAGCCTAAAATTCAATTTTATGCAGCCTTCTGTCAGCCTAAAGTACAACTTTACGAGCAAGAGAAGTGAAAAAGCATTTGTTATATTTGATTATATGATCCTTACATTGACAGCTTTCGTTACACGAAACTTCGCTCGATACAATTTAATTCCAAAGTAACCTCTCACTCGGACCTTTAATCCAACTTTACTCCAGTTTATTATATCAAACAGTGTAAAACTAAATATAACAGAAAAAATATCCATATTATATGCATACATTGACAGCTTTATAAATGGCATGTTTTTAGACGGTATTTTTATAGAAATTAAAACGCGTTAAATACTAACTAAATCGGGCGTTCTGTGCGTAGCGCTTTCTCTTTCACTCGTTGCACGAGTGACAGTGACGGCTGAGCTGGGTATAGGAACGGCCTTAAACACCCTTCGTATTGTCTCACAGTCCTTGCTTGGGGCTCCTGCGGCGCCCCGCCGGTGCTACTTTGCCACGGCGCGGTCGACTGTGCAGTTAGTTGGAGACCCCTGCTTTCCCGGTTACCAGAAAAATTCTACTATATCGGTAAGATGCACAAATTATTCATCATCATCATCATACATCATTTATTCATTTGTGATACACAGGTAGATGTTACATGCAGTTCTTATGCTATAATTGAGATCTCTGTGGTGCTATAGGTGGATCACCTTTTCGGCGTACAAATATTTCTATACATATACCTACTTACTACTACTAAGTAGTTAGGTAGCTGATTTACATACTTAGTTATTAAGGTACCTACTTAAATTAATGAATAAAAAAGTTTATTCTTAATTGTGATAAAAGATAAAATAAATAATATTAGTTGAAATTTTCATCATCATATAAGCCGAAAGACGTCCACTGCTGGACGCACACCGGTTATCGCCATTTTCAGACTGCAAACGTCTGCAGCATCGGTAAATCGGCATATCATCATCATCATTTCAGCCGGAAGACGTCCACTGCTGGACATAGGCCTCCCCCAAGGCTCGCCACTCAGACCGGATCAGCTTGGTGCCTTATTTGCATTGTCATCTAAATTTCATAGTTGCCAAGATTGTAACGTGTAACCTTCCTATATTACGATATACCGAGGCTGCAAGATGTTTGCGGTGCAGTTGTTGAAAAAGACGATAAATTTTCATTCCGATAACCGATTTAAATCAAACAAAGCTTGGAACCTAAACTGCACTAACATATTATGGTGTACGAATACGTGCGCGTATCTGCATGATTGCCCGTTCCAACCGGTTTTGCTACGTATGTTCCGAGCGCCCGTTCGGCGCGGGCGGTGTGAGGTAACCGTGTTGGTACGGGGAGATTCGTGTCGTTACTGATACGATAGTACAGTCAGCAGCAGAAGTAGATAAGCTGTCCAGGTGTTCAAAATGACCTGCACACGCCCTTAACGTCTTAAGAATAAGGTCGTGTGTAGATCATTTTGAACACCTGGACAGCTTATCTACTTCTGCTGCTGACTGTACTACTAGATACGAGTACATTATTGTGATTATAGCACAGAATAGTACTGCATACAGAATGTCCACGGAATCACCCGCCTGAATCTAGCCGGCGCGCAACTCGCCCACCGTCATTTGTTTAATCCGGAGCTGGTGAGTGAATCATTGGCCCGCGTACTGGTACACATTTACAAGTGTACAGACGTCCTCGCAGGCAAACATTGAAGCTTCATTCGAATTGTGTTCGAAATAGTGCTTTTATAAGCCGTGTCCGCCGTGTGATTGTAGTGTAGATGAAATTTCTCCTCCACAGCAATGGAGCTACCAGGAAATGGTAAATCAGACCCGATGCCCAAAGGCCTGATGATAACGTACCATGACCTCGTGTATGCTATTGAAGTGGTCCGAAGGCACTTCAGATGGGACCAGTTTGTTTACATGGCCCATTCGCTGGGCACGGGTTTGGGTGAGTAGGTTTTGGATCTAAGAGGGTTTACTCCGAAAGTTGGCAACGTCGCGAATAGCTGTCAAATATTCTGATGTTTTCATAAATTTCTGAATATTGCTGCATGAAAACATGAATTATCGCTCTATGGTTGAATAAAACATTAAGTATGGATTGCAACAGTTATCATAGTAACACCAATTTTTTAGTATTATGGAAGTAATATTTTTTGAAAACTTTCCATCTCATTTTCCATGCATTTTAATGTGATCTTATCATCTTATTCCTTTTTAATTCAGCAATATTGAGAAATTGATAAAACAGCGAAACATTTGACAGCTATATGCGACGTTGCCAACATACGGGATCAACCCTCTTAACGGTTTAACCACTAATTTTACACTGCACATCGGAAGGAATTTATGTGAAATGACATTTACTGTAGTCTTTGAAATCGATGCCAGAATCGAATACGTGGTAACGAATTTCGAGGAGTTCCCTCATTTTCTCATGGAATCCGTCATCAGAATTGAACCAAATTAAAATGGGACCAACTTGAAAGTACCCTTTTCATGTAGAGGGTTTTGGTGTCAATTTCGAAGACTACAGAGTTAGGTACTTAGGTAATTTAGGTATATCTTTCTATAGTAATTTTACGAAACTGTAGTCGATTTTTTTTTAAATTCATACTTATAGAAATTATAAATGCGAAAGTAACTCTGTCTGTCTGTTACCTTATCACGCTTCAATCGCTGGACCGATTTGGATGAAATTTGCTATGGAGATAGTTGGAGTCCCGGAAAAGCGCATAGTTCCCGCGGGAACGCGATAATCGATTCCACGTGGAAGCCGCCGGCAGAAGCCAGTAAAAAAATTAAACCGCCTTCAAACTCCGACAGACTACGAAATCGGTGTCAAGTGAACCGACCCAAAGTAGTGATAATTATAATAGAGAACTTGATTTTTTTTTCAAACAAGGTTAGTTAAATTATCCTTAACCCTTCATCTGCGTATGATTAAGACCGCTCCTATATCCAGCTCAGTCGTCACTGTCACTTGTACAACGAGTGAAAGAGAAAGCGCTACGCACAGAACGCCCGATTTAGTTAGTATTTAACGCGTTTTAATTTCTATAAAAATACTGTCTAAAAACATGGCATTTATAAAGCTGTCAATGTGCATATAATATGGATATTTTTTCTGTAATATTTAGTTTTACACTGTTTGATATAACAAACTGGAGTAAAGTTGGATTAAAGGTCCGAGTTAGAGGTTACTTCGGAATTAAATTGTATCGGACGAAGTTTCGTGAAACGTGCAACCAAAGCTACCAATTTAAGGATGATATAATCAAATATAACATATGCTTTTTTCGTATTTTTAACTTTTTTTAAATATTTCTTAGAAAAGTATGATCTTACATGAGCAATTTGACGATGCTGGGTCAGAGAGCGGTCTTAATGATCCTGACCAAAATGTTGACATGCTTTTTCCATTTTTTGTGGTCTTTTTATTAGTACGTGGAGACGCGAATTCACACTTTTTTTATAGGCACAGATGAAGGGTTAAGTATTTGGACGGTAGTTACCTTTTTGCTGATTTTAATTTGGTCTATTATTTTTTCAGGCAAACTATACAATCTCTCGTATCCTGGCAGGATGTCGAAAGTCATCGATTTTGATCCCATGCCAGCGTATTTTGTTATAGAACCGGAGCAATTTTCCGAGTGGTGAGTAAAAGATAAAAGATAAAAAAACGTTTATTAAAATAGGATTTTACAATCACTTTTGCATCGTCATTATGTACAATAGGGGAGACGACAACTTTTTTTTCCTTAGTCTATCAGGAAGATTATTGAAAAGTATTGGACATGTATTTTTTCTTCTTTCACGTAATCAAACTTATACGGAGATATATTGAGTTGAAATGTCGCGTGACGTCACGGTTAGGTACGATTTATACCTAACGGTGACGTAGTTAGCCCCCACTCTCCAACTTTAATGCGTTTTAACTTAGTCATTCTTTGTTTATTTGATAAAACAAAAAATACGTGTCTAATATTTTTTTATTACCTGACTGACGGACTAATTAGAATTTCGATTTCTTCACCCTGTCGTCATCCCTATTTGATGTAGTTATCATTTAAAATATACAGTTATCCGCTGCAAGCTTCGTCATTGAATTAGCTACATCTTCTACTTTGTATCAAACTTTTTTTTAATCACACGCCCTATATCAAATTTTAACTAAGTCCTCAAGCGCACACATGTTTATAAGTCCAATTCAGGCCAGGCATTCTTGTCACTTAAATAATCTTCTACACAATAGTAACCTTTGCGCAGCAGAGCACGTTTTAAATATTTTTTACATCACCCTTGGCCATAAAGTGGGATTTCCTGCCCGCTACGCGGAGAGAAAATCTCACTTCTTGGCCAAGGCAAGACGTAAAACTTTTGACAACCCACGGGTGGTAATTCGTAAAGCCCCAGATCGCATATTTATGGCCCTCACCTTCGGTTCGGGCCACAGAAACCTGCGATCTGGGACATTTACGAATTCACCACCCTAGGTCTGTAATGTACTATTAAGTTCCGGGAGGGCCAGGCTCATGGCTTCTCAGGGTAGTTTATTGTAATAAAGAATACATTGACCCATAAATGATCTTAGAACTTTTCTCACACGAAATTTACAGTAGGTTCTGATTAATTCGTACATGTCATATCCCAAATAATTATAGGCAGTTTCCCAATTATTGCGAGAGAGCAAATACCTCATACAATATAATCCGCCATTTTTATTTACGCGCCAAACGACGTTTGAACTTTGTGATATAGTGCTAGTTATGGAGTGTGGAATGTGTCTTGGTAAGGAGCGCAATCTTATATGGCGGAACAGTTGAAAACGTGTCCAGCGGATTTGATAAGCAACAAAACAAAACACACTCGCCTCACAACCGTTTTCGCCTCAGCAGCGCCATCTGAAGGCGCTACTGCAGACTATCCGCCTAGGTGGCTTGACTGGAGTGGCGACCGCAGCGCCCCCAACCTACCCGATTTGGTGTCCACTTTTGGAACTATAAAGATTGCGCTCCTTTACTTCAACCCTCCATAGTGCTAGTACTCACTGAGCAGTCACTTTTGACGTCTCGAATAACAGGTTTATCCGAGAAGCTTTAGGGAGAAGCTGAAGCCGTGGCCTAGTGGTTCGATGAGTGGTTCTCTCATGCAGAGGGTCGGGGGTTCGATTCCGGCTCGCACCTCTTATGTGCGAAATTAAATTTGAATTTACCACTAAACTTTTCGGTGAAAGAAAACATCGCGAGGAACCCTGCACGTATCTATGAAGTAATTCAAAGATGTGTGTGAAGTCCCCAATTCGCGCCGGGCCCGCGTGGGGACTATAGCCGAAACCCTCTCGTGATGAGAGGAGGCCTGTGCCCAGCAGTGGGACGCAAATAGGCTATAGTAGTAGTAGTAGTAGTAGTAGTAGTAGAAGACGCGGGCAGAATCTAGTTTTATTATTCAAGTTATTTTTCTTATTTCTAGGTACCACCACTACTTCACAAAATATTACCAGAAATATCACATTTACAATTCGCCGAAGGAAAATGCTCCCAAGTACACTAGAGAAAAGGTTGGTAATTGTGTGACTCTAACTAAGAAAACAATTCTGAAATTATATGTTTTCAACATTATATATAAAAAACACGTGTCTTGAAAAATGTTAACTTGAGACGAAGAGGCTTACGCTAAGTATACCGCGATTTAGATGAAATTCGGTATAGAAGTAGTTGGTGTTGGAAGCTGCTTTATTTTATACCAAAAATGCATAGTTATACCAGAAATCGCGTCGAATTATGTGAATGAAATGAATCGATTTTATCTTTTTATTTTTATTAAACGTGCATATATTTATTTTTCTCAAAAATGGCGGGGAAACTCGTCATTGTCTGCTTTCTATCAGACCGCAAAGTGCGTCATTGACAATCAGTCAAAAATTAAAAAAAAAAAACTCAACTGCATGCCCCGGAAATTTGTATGAATTTACTTCCGCGGCATGTATAAGCGCAGGGAATGTTGTATGAAATTTCATTGTCGTACAGGTACTTTTTTTTTAAACTGATAAATACGCGAAGGAATTTCCAAACAGCCAAGTCTGCATGTTCTGTATCTGTCAATTGACGCGAAACCAAACGTTTTTATCCGTGTCTGAAACAGCGCAATGTATTTCAGAACGGAATTTAAAAAAAGAACGATCCATAAAGAGCGGGAGTTCTTGTCTTGTATCAGATTTATTTAGCAAAATTTCATGAAAATAGTTTACTAGTTTGGTTTAAAAATTAATAAAAGGTCTTAATTTTTATAAAAAACGAGAAATCTACCTGCGAGTTTTTAACTTGCCGTGTTAGTGTGTCTGTTAAAGTCAAATATCGGTGAATACGAAATAAGACTAGCGTTCCATTGGATTTGTTGTAAGTACTTGACTACCTTTGTGTGCGTGTCAATGCTGTATTATGAATACCTAATATCAAGGTTTTTTTTCATTTTTGAGAAAAGCACTATATAAGCCTCGGCACGTGAAAGGCTTTGCAGGCTTCGTACATATTAAAGGGCCTCGGCGAAGCCTCGGCCCTTTAAACCAGTACTCAGCCTGCAAAGACCTACTTTCCCGGCCACGGCAATAATGTACTAATAAACACTGACCACTTATAAAATAAAAATAAAATAAATATCTTGGGACATTTCACACATATTGACCTAGCCCCAAACTAAGCAAAGCTTGTACTATGGGTGCTAGACAACGATATAAATACTTATATAGAGAAATACATGTATAAATACTAAACATCCATGACTCGAGTACAAACATTCGTGTTCATCACACAAAGTTTGCCCCGAACGGGACTCAAACCCGCGACCATCGGCAGAAGGCAGGGTCACTACCAACTGGACCAATCCGGCCGTCATAAAAAAGAATAGCTTAGTTTTAACAAGCGGGTATAGAAAACGTATAGTGATGCATTCAATAAAAAAAAACACATTGTTCTCCCACAGATAAAATTAATGAAATACATTCATTTTGTAGCAGTTTTTATTTTTTATAGAAATTATTTTTCATTCAGCAATTCATTCATTCATTCAGAAATTAATAAACGCAGCTAAATATTTGTCACCTATATGCGTCGTTCCCAACTTTCGGAATACACCCTCTATAGATTTCGTCTCGCTTGACAGGCGCTGTCAATGCTGAAGAAGAACCGCGGTTTGACAGGCGCCACTGCTGTCATGGTGCTTGACAGGATATCAGAGCCGCTTGGAGATGGACTAGTCAGGTATAATATACATCCACCACCAACAGAACAGCCTATTTACTGCCCACTTCTGGGCACAGGCCTTACTTCTCAGATGCGTGCAGGTTTCCTCGCGATGTTTTCCTCCACTGAAAAGCTGATCTGTCAGAAATATCTCGATCCTGTAATGAGCGTCATCGCGAGTGAATTCACCGGTAGAAGCGCTTGCAGTTCTACGAGGTGCAGTTTTGCCGATTTAGAACATTATACGCTATATTATAAGTTATTACTTGGATCTTTTCAAGTCGAGAGTGAACAGGTACAGTCGAGTTCATTAATATGTGTACACTTTTGGACCTTATTACAACGTGGTAAGGTGCAAAAGTGTGTATATATTGGCGAACTCGACTGTACTATCTAAGTACAGGTTACACAACTTAAAAGGCGCGTGGATTAAGCAATAATAGACTCTGAGGCAACGACTTAAGTGCTTCACCGCGCGCCCTATAATTTGTGTCGTGCTGTAAGCATGTTTCACCTTCGACTACATCGTCACTTACCATCAGGTGAGATCGTGGCCAAATGCTTGCTTATAATAGGCAAAAAAAAATGTCATCACTGAGGTCTCCAAAACGTCAAATGTCACAGTGACATTGACGTATGAAATGACAAACTTCAACATTGACAGCCAACTAGTGAGGTCAGGAATGCGGTGGCCTTCATTCAATGTGTTTGAAGTTCCCAATAATAGACAAGAAATCTGCATAATTTGGCCACTAGGGGCGCTGCAATCGCTTGACCCAAACCATCTGTCAATTACATAGAGAAATATTTGTTGTTATTGGTTTTACTTAAATTATTAAAAAATGCCGCGCTGTGCAGTTCCAGGATGCAATGAGAACGGACGACACGTATTTCCGAAAGACTTGGTATGTATCTGGGGCAGGTATAATTGCATTGGGATGTCTTCATTTTCATCACAAATAACTGAACCAAAATTAAAATTGCGGTCAAATTTTTAACAATTTTAAACAAATCTACTTGAAATTTTCAACAAAAAACCCCCTAAAAATTTGACAGCTGCAGTGTTTGGGTTTTGGTTTGGGTCAAGCGCTTGCAGCGCCATCTAAGTCGAGCTTTGCGTATTCTTGTCCATTGATTCATTTTCCACAGATATACATACGACCAACGCACCAAATCGGTGGTGAGACCGCCGTACGCAGGGAAGCAACTAGAACAATTCTACACTACCATGACAACCCCTACTCTAACAATTATAGCCAGCAAATCTGTCCAGCAAGGCGCTTACAGCAAAACGCCCTTTGCTCTAGACGAGAAGTACTACCCTAATAAAAATTTCAAGGTTTTGAGGGTAGATGGAGCGCACGATGTCCACGTGACTGAACCAGAAAAAATGGCGCCGGAGGTTTCGCAGTTTTTGTTGTATGGATTGGATGGTTTGGAGGCTATGGCGAAATTATGATTGCGGTGGTTTATTTAGTATTTTTTACAGTATTTAGAAGTCATGGGTTTTAGAATAAAATAAAGAGAACTAAAAAACATCTGTATTTATTAGTTAATGCATTTATATTGCGGAAAATATGCATAAATAAATGTGAAATTCCCGCATTTTTTGTGCAAATTCCATTTTTTGACACAAATTTTTAGTCACAAATTGTATTTTTGAACTTGTGGGTTGGTAGTTTTTTTTTATTTATTTTTTCTGGTGTATGTGTTCATTTTGAATGGGCTTTTTTAAAGATATATTTATTTATAGCCAATTTAAGTTATTGTCGGTGTATAGAAATGTTTGTTAAATGATGTATTAGTTAAATTTAATGAAAATTTTGTTATGGTATTAAAAACTTGATTTTTATTATTGGTTTATAATAGGGATGACGACAGGGTGAAGAAATCGAAATTCTAATTAGTCCGTCAGTCAGGTAATAAAAAAATATTAGACACGTATTTTTTGTTTTATCAAATTAACAAAGAATGACTATGTAAGTTAAAACGCATTAAAGTTGGAGAGTGGGGGCTAACTACGTCACCGTTAGGTATAAATCTTACCTAACCGCGACGTCACGCGACATTTCAACTCAATATACCTCCGTATAAGTTTGATTACGTGAAAAAAGAAAAAATACGTGTCCAATACTTTTCAATAATCTTCCTGATAGACTAAGGAAAAAAAAGTTGTCGTCATCCCTATACTTATGGTTGAGTGTTACAAAAGTATAAGGTGCAAAACCGGTAAATTTATTTGTGTATGTTAAATGAAAGTAGCTGTTTTCAAAAAATATTTTTCATACATTCCCAATTTGTGTGAATAAAATTTACTTTATAATTTATTTGAAAGTTTAATACAAAAGTATTTTTCTTAATGATTTATGGGATAAAATAAAAACTTCCCATGTTCTCAGACAATCTTCTTACATATATTTTTTTAATTCGTTCAGTGATTTCGATGTGACAAGGCAACCAACAGACGGAGTTACTTTGCGATTGTCGGTCCAGGTACACGCAAAAAAAAACTCAAGTAAAAATTTAAATAAGAGGTAGTTTTGTATTTAACTTTTTTATATGAGGAACTGTTATTTTTATTGGTACCTACTACCTAAGGTAAAGTGATGTACTCAAAGTGCAAAACCATTTAGTAAAATACTTAATTATTTTTAATTGTTATTTTAGGTACTAGGTATTTTGTAAAGGTGGAAGAGAATTACATGGTTTTTTTTTTCTAAAGTACTTATTGTGTTTCATTTCAAAAATAAATGCTTTCAGAAGTTACATCGAAGTAGGTAAGTACATATATGAGTAGCTTGTACCTAGTACCTATTGTAAAGAGGCCAAGTGTTTTTTCCGTAATTATTAGTATTATATTTATTTTATTATTATTTAGTACCAGGGCGACCGAGCTTTGCTCGGGTGAAAATAGCTAAAAACGAATTTTCCCAGTTATAAGACCTAGCTATACTCCAAATTTAATCGAAATCGTTAGAGCCGTTTTCGAGAACGCTATTACAAATATATGTATATACCTACCTACATGTTTATAAGTCAAGTACAAAAAGATTTAAGTACTGAATCTTTGTCACGAGTCCCATGATTGGTAAAATGACCATTTCTTTTCTATGGTGGGACGTGTCCAGTTTTAAGGGGGGGTTCATAACCCCCTAGAACCGCCACTCAATGTTGTCACCTTAAGGAAGTTTAAAAAAATAGCTCTAAGTTTTTTAATACTCAGATGAGTAATTTATTACCTCAATGATATGCAAAGAAAGTAGTATTTGCCATTAAACGTGTGTTTTGTATAATAATTATACACACGTTCAGGAATTATTTATTTTAATTCAAAACTGCATTTTTTTCCATATACTTGAAAGCTAGCAACATCAAAATTAACGTCATTGACAGTATCATTGCGTGTACAAAGTGTGTTGAAAGCCAATTGGTGATTGGTGATTTTATTTAATTTTTACTTAAAAATGAAAGACATCAAATAAAAAAAGTAAGTAAAAAACAACATCAAAAGCAATTTATTTATGAATGGATTCTTAAGTGAATTTTATGCAAAATAAAAAGACAAATAAAACAAGGCTAAAAATAACACTTTCAATCAACAAGACTCATAAACGTCGCTTCATCATGAAAATGTCGAATAAAATTGAACTGTGGCGTAAATAATCTTAAATAATAAATAAATCCGTCATTTCAGCTGTAAGTATAACCATTTATCTAAACTGCAGTATAATAGTTACAGGCTTATATAATTTACTTTCTTCAAACAATGCCCTGTGCACATGATACATGTTTATTTTGATCCTCGTGATTTCACTCCGATTCTATTTCCTTCAAATTATATTTTTTTCTATGAAAGTACACAAATTTGTTTATTTAGACTTTATTGCACATAAAGATAACTTAGTGTACAAAATGTAGATTTCATGCCTTGTACTAATCTTTCTGTACAAGCCATTATTAAGCAAAAGCGGAAATTTGGTAACTGTTAAAGTTGTGCTATTTGCCATTTTCATTTTACTTAGTGAAGCCCATTTATTTTTAGTTTTCATAATTAATCTATCTTCTTTCATAATTAATCTTAATGTATAATGACTGGGTTTTAGCAACATGAATCAATCAATCAAATTCGTTAATTTCCAAATTTTTACACACAGGCACATATGTTATTACAAATCACATATTTATTGATATTTAGACTCTATTTGGAAGGGCATGGGCACAGCTAGTGCTAGTTTTAAGCCCATCCGCCGTCAATAGTGCAACATTGTTTTGTCATTGCTTTTTTTTGCCTAAACCATTTCACTCTTGGCACAGAATATTTAATAGTACTACATACAGAATGGCCACGGAATCACCCGCCTGAATCTAGCCAGCGCGCAACTCGCGCCCAACTTGTCCTTATCATCATTTGTTTCATCCGGAGATGGAGAGTGAATCACTGGCCCGCGTAGTTGGTACACACACATTTACAAGTTTACAGCTGTCCTCACACGCACACAGATGTCTTCCCATGCAAACATTGACACTTCATTCGAATTGTGTTCGAAATCATGCTTTTATAGGCTATGTCCGCCGTGTGCTCTTGGCTAGAGGCCTCTCTCATTTTTATTTAAGAACTAGCTGACCCAGCGGACTTCGTACCGCCTTAGATATTTTTTTCAGGGTGAGTATGAAAAATAGCTTACATCCTATTCTCAGACCTTAACATACACTCCAAATTTTAAAATAATCGGTCGAGCCGTTACAGGGACTTTGGTTACAAACACTGTGACATGAGAATTTTATATATTAGATGTAACACAATATTCCAGATGGCGCTGTTTCTGAAGCAAGACTTCTCACCGCCCATGCTGTCTCGCAAATGGATTGCCATCAAATTCAGGCCCAACGTTGTGAGTACCTACACGTACATTGCTAACTTTTCTTATTTTTAGCCCCCGAAAAAAGAGAGGGGTGTTATAAGTTTAATGTGTGTGTGTATTTGTGTATCTGTCTGTTTATGTTGTGTTTAGTTTTTTTTTGTGTCATACATAATTTTAGCCCCAGTGTTCTTAGCCATGTTTCATGAAAATCTGTTCAGCTGTTTGAAGATAATTAGCTCTTTTCTAGTTGATGAGGGGATCTGACTAACTTCCTTATTTACTATTGGCTTTGTGTTCAACAAATATCTTTGAATGACTAGTATAAGTCAATTACTTCATTTGTTCTTATTTTGTATGATTTCGGACCCCACTACCTTTTTATTCCATCGAATTTCGGAATTCGGATTTATAAAAAGGAAGGATTTATAAACTTTATAAAAGGGACCTCAAAAAACGACTTTGGGAATTCAAGAATCACACTCAGAAATCTCAAAAATCCCGGGAACAGATAATAAAGTAGATAGATGGATAAAACATTTATTTGTTGCTACAAACACACACATACACATAAAAACATCGCATAAGTAGGTATATAAAAATAATAAAGAACACAAATGAACATAGACTTCACAATTAAAAAACTTAACCTAGGAATAAGAAAAAGTAGTATTTAGTTTTCACGGATGACAAATCTATCTAGCTAGGTCTGTGAAAACTCATTCGCTATTTTTACGGTTTTAACACTTTTAACCCAAGCAAAGCTCAGTTGCCCAGGTACTAAATTCGAATACAGACGACAGGTTTGGCTCAGTTGATAGTGACCCTGCCCACTGATCCGGCGGTCGCGGGTTCGAATCTTGCTATGGGCAAACTTTGTGTGATGAGCACGAATGTTTGTACCCGAGTCATGGATGTTTAGTATCTCTATATAAGTATTTATATCGTCTAGAACCCATCTTTGCTTAGTTTGGGACTAGGTCAATTTGTGTGAAATGTCCCAAGATATTATTATCTTATCTTATTATCTTAATATTTGTATTCCAGCTCCTATACAGTAGGGAACACATAATATCCATCCTCGAGAGTGGTCTGCTCTTCCGGGAAGACAGTGTGGAGGTGGAACAGGAGGCGCCTTCTCCGGAAGAGGTATTATTACATATTTTACTTTTAACGTATGTTTTCCCACCAAGAACATAAATGTGAAAGAGCCAAGTTCATATGATAAGTATGATATGGCGTGGTCACAGAATATGTCAATCTTTTTTTTTTAGGGAATCATGTCCTGTCAAATGTATAGTCAAATGTCACTTTGTCGTTTGCGCTCACAGCGCCCATGCCCCGCAGCGTGAGCACCGTGAGCGTCGATTGAAAACGTCATCAATTTCCTGAGCGTCGTGAGCACGCTCACGAAGTGTCCCGAAATGCGCTCAAAGCGCTGTGAGCGCGATTCGGAACGCACCCATAGAATGTCATCGGAATCACCCGCCTGAATCTAACCAACTCGCCCTTACCGTCATTTGTTTCATACGGAGATGGAGAGTGGATCACTGGCCCGCGTATTGGTACACGCACATTTACAAGTGTACAGACGTCCTCGCACGCAAACATTGACACTTCATTCGAATTGTGTTCTAAATAGATGTCGCGATAATTCGCATTAAACACTTTTATTTCGGGCGTACGCCGATTTGTATGTGGTCTAGGTCTCATCAACATCATTTCAGCCGAAAGACGTCCACTGCTGGACACAGGCCTCACCCAAGGCGCGCCACTCAGACCGGTCCTGTGCCACTCGCATCCACAGCGATCCCGCTACCTTCACGAGGTCGTCGCTCCATCTTGTTGGAGGCTTACCGACAGCTCGTCTACCGGTTCGCGGACGCCACTCGAGAACTTTCCGGCCCCATCGGCCATCAGCAATGTGCCGCGTCCACTGCCACTTTAAGTCTACCTTAAGAGAGTTTACTCCGAAAGTTGGCAACGTCGCAATTAGCTGTCAAATATTTCGCTGTTTTCATCAATTTCTGAATATTACTGAATGTAGATAAAACATTAAGTATGGATTGGAACAATTATCATAGGAACACGAATTTTTTAGGATTATTGAAGTATATCTTTTGAAAACTTTCCATCGCATTTTCCATGCATTTGAGATTAAGATTACATAATCTTATCATTTGAATGCCTAACCAACAAATATAAAACGTGACGCGTCATTCAACTATAGAATGATAACTTCTGTTTTAATTCAGTAATATTGACAAATTAATAAAAACAGCGAAACATTTGACAGCTATATGCGAGGTTGCCAACTTTCGGGATAAACCCTCTTAACAAAAATACTTTTGTATTAAACTTTCAAATAAATTAAAAAGTCAATTTTATTCACACAAATTGGGAATATATGAAAAATACTTTTTGAAAACAGCGACTTTCATTTAACATACACAAATAAATTTACCGGTTTTGCACCTTACGCTTTTGTAAGCACTCAACCATAAGTATTATAAACCAATAATAAAAATCAGGTTTTTAACACCATAACAAAATTTTCATTAAATTTAACTAATACAACATTTGACAGCTATATGCGACGTTGCCAACTTTCGTCCATTACTGTAGTGATATATTCACAGGTTTGGGCTTCGGCTGGCGGCGGCGGCGCGGGTTGGTTGACCGCGGGGGAGAGAACGGCAGTTTTCGTCGCCGTTACCGCCTGCGTGCTAGCTTTCCCGCCTAAAAGGTCGGTGATAGAATAGAAAATCTTTATTTTCGATAATGTAATAATAATATTGGGCATGTGATAGTGAATATTATACGGGGTCCAGCAAAACGTTGTGACGCTATTTTACATACAGAATTAGCTATCAATTCTAAGCATTATTATCAGATTTTTAATAGTTTACGAGTTGGTAAAAAAAGTTGGTTTTTCTATGGGATACAGGTATCGCTCACACCATCAATCCCACACTGGGCCATACAATGTTTTTTTTTACCAACTCGAAACCAATTAAAAACCTAAAAACCATGCTTAGATTCGATAGCTGATTGTTTGGGTAAAATATCGTTGTGACGACGTTTTGGTTGACCCTATCTGTATGAGAAACCTCGCAAGTTTTTTATTTTCATTTGAATTAAATATAATTTCCGTTGACAAAAAGTCAAACTGTTAGTCGTATCGTATAAGAGTCAACTTTACCAAAATTTTTGATAAGTGTTTGAAGTTTCGGAGAATCAGTGTTGCAAATTGGCAACATTGGTAAATTGGCAACATATTATTGCATCTCACGTGACTCGAGCGCCTCTAGCGGTGAATTCATACGCGGCGACCCTCATTCTAGGGCTTTTCATTACACAACAAATGGCGCCCGAATCGGTTTTTTTTTTCTAAACAATTAGGGTCATAGCCCACGTGGCGGGGTACTGTGCGGCAGGGGCGGCGGAAAACACGTGACATACATTTTCCCCTCAAAACATTTTTTTTTCTTCATATTTATCCAATTAAGAATAAGAATAATGTTTATTTACCAGAAAAATATGCAGAATACAGTCATACAAATAATAAGACAACTAGTTGGTTTACAAAAGTTACAGTAGTTGGCAGCGGTTTCCGCACTAGGCTCTGGGCCTGTATCGCGGAGCCCAATGAAGACATACTAAATATTATTAATCTAACTAAATTAAACTAAATGTGTATTTTAAAACACTTACAGCTTTATAGTAAGTACCTATTTAACTACAAACTACAACCAAAGGTACATTAGGTGAGTAATAATTGTAATTAAGATCAAGGTGAGTGTAAGTACCTCGTTAGCAGTGAGTTGTATATAGTTAATTTATGTAGGATGTGTGTGGATTATGTTTATTCGCGTGTCTGTGTGTGTGTGTGTGTTTGTGTGGGCGTGTGATTGGGAGGGATTTAATACCAAACTGCAAGTAGGTCTTCAGTATCTTGGTAGTCAAGATTTTTT